>JADRCD010213808.1:0-60946 GCA_019843815.1 Montemys delectorum
CGTGGCACTAAGGGTAGAGCCTCCTCGACTCCCCCTTTTTGTTTTATTAGATAAGATTTCAGCGTGCGATGAGCCCGTTCTATGATGTCTTGTTCTTGAGGATTGTATGGAAATCAGACACAAGCCAGGATATTTCCACTTGCAGCCTACTTGTACTAGCTGCCAAAGGGTATTTATTTGTTCTACTCAGCTGCATCATGGCAGCTGCTTCCTGCATAGGTTAGCGGGCCTCCAAGCTCTCTACACACCTTCATCCAAGCCTCTAGTTATATGGAGTAATAGCGGCTCGGTATTGTTTAGTGCACTGTTCATACACTAGTTGTTTGATCAGTGGCATGGCTGCATCTGGATCACCAAAGATTCTCTCTGCAGCTTCTACTAATCTAGCCACAAAGTCAGAAAATGGCTCTATGGTGCCCTGTAAAATTTTTGTAAGATTCTCGCTTACCTCCCCTTTATTACCAATCTGATTCACCTGTTTAAAGACTTACAATGGGCAACTAGTCTGTAGATTAATCTGAAAGTCTGTTTGCTAATCAACAGCAAAGCAACTTTGCCCCAAAGGCATATCCCCACCCCAGGCCTGACTCTCAGCTGCATGATCAGCGTCTGCCCGCTCATTAGCAAATCAAAGTGAAAGAGGCTGTCATTCTTTCTACCGAACGCTCCTCCCCTATCTGTTCCAATGCTGCTTGTGCGTTCACTGCGGGCCGGGAAGCCTCACGGTTCTGTTTTAATGCTGCCTGTGAGTTTGCCGCAGAAGCGCCAGCCGCTGCCGGTAGGGCCACACAGCGGCCACCAGTTTGTCGCTATGAGCACTGGCCCGACCACTAGGCCTGGCCGCAATCGCGGCCCAGACTGAGGAGACCTGCTGCCCCAGGCCCCTCCAGGCTAGGGTCCGCAAGGCACCGCGTTGCCTACCACCACCATCTTTCTTTCGCTTTCGATTTGGCGGCAGCGGCGGCTCCTCCCAGTGAGCTGCTTTCTCAACAGGATCCAGTTCTTCCAACTCAGAACTATCAAGCCCCAAAACCTCTAGTTCCTTTATCGGATAAAGAGATTTCTTTTCTGAGGCCTGTTTCTTCTTACACTTCTCTCCCAGGGCGTCCTTTCCCTTGTCTCTCGCTTCCGCAGACTGAACGTCTTTGGAAGGGTCTCTTTCCTTAGGCATGCCTCTTCTTTTTTCTTTCTGAGCTCCTAACCTCTTATCTCGCTTTGTTTCTGACATACTGTCTAGTAGATCAAGACCAAACATGCCTCTCCTCAGTGGTGCCGGTGATGGCGAAGTCCCGGGTTTTCGGCACCAAGTGTGGCCTGCGCTATTTTCCCGCCGGCAGGAACACACGGACACACACACAGGATCCTTCTGCAGCAAACCTTTATTACCATGTGGTGAGGAGAGGGCGAGCCCTGGAAAATGCACTGCTTATATACACCCTGGAGCGGCATGCTCACCTCTGATTGGCTGTTTGCTCATTACCTCATGAGACGCCTCGGGATAGGCTGTGACTTGGTGCGCTCTGGCCCTAGGCACATGCGCAGACTACTTGTTACAGGGAGAAGACACCAGATGCCGGCGCCATCTTGTAATGGAGGCTGCCGGCTCGGGTGCGGCTCTCTACATCCCCTCCAACTTCTCATGTATTTTCCTGAAATTACTAATAATTTTGGTATTCAAAATATCATTTTAGTATATGTATTCATTGAAGAAAAATATATATGGTATTTGACTCATTCATCACCTTACTTATTTATGGCTTTTGTGATGAGAACAATTTCTATATTCTTGATACCATAACACCTTAATTAGTTATATACTGTGTTGTTATTAACTACAATCACTATGCTGTATAAAGATCTATTAAACTAGATCCAACATAACTAACTACAATTCTCTATCCTTTGTACATGTCCCCATCTTTCCCTCTAGCAAGAACTCCTGGTACCTATCACCTACTTTTACTTTTGTACATTCCATGTGTATAAGATCAGGTAGCCAGACAATAATTTGTATAAACAGGTGAGAATCAAGAAAAAAAAAACAGTTCACTCTTTTTCTCTTCATTCCCTCTTGTTCTCATTATTTATTCTTGACAGTGCCCTTCAATCTAGTCCTGCTCAACATCATAATTAAATTTTCATCTTGCACAAACCTCTATAACCCAACTTCAAGAGACACCTGAATTAAAGAGAGTTCACTGTCTGTCTTCATTGGGATTTTGACAAGTACTAAATATATGAATACATTGTAATTGCCAGGGTAGTATTTCTTCTGTTCACTGGTTGCTATGTTACAAGTAGCAGAACTCAGAAGAATAAAAGATATATTGCTACGCTATGATTGTTATGTCACTAAGACACAAGAGATGTATGTAGCTCTTCTCTGTGCCATGGCTTTGAGGCTGAGGGATGGCTCCAGTAGCAGGAAGAAGGTAGTATGGTGTTGGAATACAAGCCTGAAGATGACATCTTTACTTAAAAGATTATTGGTGCATCTGAGGTAGCTCAGTGTCATGGTCATCTGGATTGTCAATACCAATGTCTGCATGTGTTTTTTCTAGGTAACTGAACTTCTAAGACTGGGCTTTCTTTCTTTTTTTTTTTAATGATTTTTATTAAACTAATAAAATTTATTTTAAAATATACAACTCAGTATTGACGTTTTTAAAGTCTATTGGGAATATTAAACATGATAGAAGTAGAAAAAAATCTCTTATGAAATCCTCTATGAAAGGCAATTGTGACAAGATTGGGAGAAAATATTCCATCTCCAATGGAGAATATGGAGCATAGCTGTTGCTTCATAGAATGAATTGGGAAGTATTCCTTCTGTTTCTATTTTATGGAATAGTTTGAAGAGTATTGGTATTAGGTCTTCTTTGAAGTTCTGATAGAATTCTGCACTAAACCCATCTGGTTGTGTGCTTTTTTTGGTTGGAAGACTTTTAATGAATGTTTCTGTTTCTTTAGGAGTTATGGGACTGTTTAGACCATTTATCTGATCCTGGTTTAACTTTGGTATTTGGTAACTATCTATAAATTTGTCCATTTCATCCAGATTTTCCAGTTTTGTTGAATATGGACTTTTGTAGTAGGATAAGATGATTCTTTGAATTTCCTCAGTTCTGCTGTTATATCTCTCTTCATTTCTGATTTTGTTAATTTGGATACTGTCTCTGTGCCCTTGGATTAGTTTGGATAAGGGTTTATCTATTTTGTTGATTTTCTCAAAGAAGCAGCTCCTGGTTTTGTTCATTCTTTGTATATTTTTTTGTTTGTTTGTTTCTACTTGGTTGATTTTAGCCCTGATATTTTCTGCCCCATCTATTTCTCTTGCATGCATTTGTTTTTTTTTTTTTTCCCTAGAGCTTTCAAATGTGCTGTCAAGCTGCTACTGTATGCTTTCTCCAGATTCTCTTTAGAGGCACTAGGAGCTATGAGTTTTCCTCTTAGCATTGCTTTCATTGTGTCCCATAAGTTTGGGTATGTTGTGCCAAGAACTAGAGTTGTAAGACTGCTACAGCATGGAACCTAGCTCTGATTTTCATAAAGGCCTCAGGTCCTGGGTTGTAAAATGAAGTGCTCATGTAGTCTGTGAATGTGAGTGGCTACAAGAAAGCATTACTTTTCTTTTTCCATGATGCACACAACTTAAATTGTAAGAATGTTTTTATTCTCTCATTCTTTTCGTTGGCATCATTATTTTTTTAAATTAAATTATTGAGGTAACAGGAATCACTGCTTGGGATCATGAGTTAGCAATGTTAAGTGCTATCCATCATTCTGCGTTGAACTATTAAAACCATAAATCTGACAATCTGTGGATTTGGGAACTGATGAAACCTCCTCCTTCTCTTCCTAAATCCAGAGTGTGTGTGTGTGTGTGTGTGTGTGTGTGTGTGTGTGTGTATTTTCTTCCTTGTGTCCTGTAATGAGCTGACCAGGTAGCCTAGTTTGAGGCTACATTCATGTGGCAATGTGGGTTGTAAGCTTAGATTTCTCAAAATCTTAATTTAATAAGGGTTCTCAGGTGTGTTGACCCCTCTTCAAGCCCTAGATAGGGGAGAAAAAGTGGTAAATAGGACAACGTGATGCAGACTTGTTTAGAATTTGCAATTCCAATCTCCCTTTCTCAGGATATCTCCAGTTCAATCCAGTAGTGTCAGGATACCAAACACAAATCAGCAATGGGGGCACAATCCAGCAGAAACAGCCAGGCCACTGCCAAATCAGCAAGAGTCAGATGGAGTGACCAAAACCAGTCAGGATTCCAGAAGTTCTCAGCTGTGTCTCTCTCTATGAAGTGAAGATCAGCAAAGACAAGACTAACAAGCATTGCAAGGCTAGCTATGCAAGTGCACTGTCACTGTCTGTTGAGACCTATTTATACTTTCTCTAAAATATCACATGTCCTCTCACAGATCTTGCCTCAGCAAAACATCATGTGAATCTGCATTACATGACATATCCGGAAACTACCACTTCAATGGTGACCTGCAGATTTCCTGGTCTGTAGTCTAGGCAATGAAATAAATAGAACTATTCAGCAGTAGCAAGATCCATCCTGTGACAATATGACTGTAAACATTCCATTCCATTCTGGAAGGAAGTGGGCAGTGCCACAAGATGGATTGCCTTAGATTTAGTCATTTATCCTACCCATCTCATATAATTGTCATCTTAGGGATCAATACAATACATTCAAGGTGGGTGATTGACATGGTGCAAAGACTACTCAGATTTTCATCAGCTGTCATTTATTCTTGCGTGGCAGCTTTCACCAATAATTTGATTTAATGTAAGAACCCTTCACCTATGCTTCTGTTAAGCAACCCCAATTATCTCATTGCTTTACTAATAGGGACTGACTTGGATAGAATCCTTTTTGTGTTCATTGAATAGATGCTTTCTCTTCATGTTTCCACAGGCAAAAATACAGCTTCCTACTTTGACTGCCATATATGCCACTTGCTGCCATCCCGTGGTTCCCAGTCACAATGGGCTGTTAACTCCTTGGAACTGTGAGGCCAAGTAAACTTTCTTAAATAATTTGCCTTGGTCATGATATTTTATTGTAGCAACAGAAAAGTAACAAATATAAAAAAGTAACACAAAATAAGCAGTTACATTTAGGGGACTTCATAGTGATCTAACTCTAAAGATTCCTCTCACTCTATTTTGACAGCCAGCAAAGTCCTCAGCCCAGCACTGCAGCCCTCCAAGAAGTTCTACCCAGCAGCTGACTGAGACAGATGCAGATATCCACAGATAAACATTGGAAGGTGGTCAGGGACTGCTATGGAAGAGTTAGGGGAAGGATTGAAGGTCCTCAAGGAGACGACAACCCACAGGAAGACATACTGTGTCAACTAAACTGGAGCCCTGGGTGCTCCTAGAGATGAAGCCACCAACCAAAGAGCAGACACGGGCTGAGCAGAGGCCCTCAACACATATATAGAAGAGGGCTGCCCTGTCTGGCGTCAGTGGAAAAAGATATGCTTAATTCTGCAGAGACTTTATGCACCAGGGTGGGGGCCATATGAAGGGGGTACTCTCTCAGAGGTGGAGGGGAGAAGTAGGAGAGGAACTCTGCAAGAGGGAACCAGGAGGGACGCAGCATTTGGGTGTAAATAAATGGATGAATAAATATATAATTGTAAAAAAAAGACATCTAAGTGCTTTTCTCAAAAGTGACTGTTTTAAAATAACATATCTTAACTTTTTTTAATAAAAAATTTCAAAGATATAAAAAAGCTTAAAGACTCACATAACATTAACTATCTGGAAACTGATTTTTAAAGAGTTGTTGGCAAAGAGACTGCTTGTAGTGAAGAGTAATTCTTGTCCCATCAGACTGCTCAATTTAATACCTGTGTACCATTTCTTATATGAACTCTCTAGATTAAATAGTTAAAAGTTTTCCATGTCCAACTTTCTACATATGTAGGTTTAGTCCCTCTTGAATTATTTAAGTCTAACTTGAGAAGATAAATATTAACATTTCTTCTAATTAAGAATATCTTCTTGTCCAATATCTTAAAATATTTAATTTGTCTTAAAATTATTTAAATCAGATTATACCTATTTATGTCTCCAAACACTTATTATTTCTTACAGTAAAGACTTCTTTTTGTTGTAGCCTCTTGGAATGTATTCTGCATTGTTATGTATGAATGACAAACCACAACCAATGATTCCTGCTTCTCACTGTAACTTAATATCAACTGACCAAACTTCCTCCACCCCTTCACTCTCTCGAAACTCTGGCCACCACTGTCCTTCTCTAAACTTTGATAAGATTAACTTTTTAAGATTCTGTTTGTGAGTAAAATGCCATTCTGTGGCTATCTTATTTCATTTAACAATCTTCTCTTTCATTAAACTTTCTCAAAATGGCAGGATTCCTTTCTTTTCATGCCTAACTACCTCTTCCTTGTGTATATACAACATGTCCTTATTGACTTTATTTCCTTCAGACATATACTCAGTACTCGGATTGTTGGAGTGTATGAGTCTGACATTTAATTTTTTGGTAAATTCTAATACTGTTTTCCATGACTGCTGGGCTGCTTTATAGAACCATCAACACTGTTCATTGCTCTGTTTTTGTTCATAACCTTGATAGTATTTACTATATTCATTTTGCTTAATGATACTCATTCTTACTAGAGTGTTTCTTTTGCATTTCCCTGATGATTTTGTCATGATTACATATCTTTAATTGTCCATTTTAATGTCTTCTTCTGAGAAATGTTGAGTTAGGACTACAGATTACATACTATTACTTATTTTTAAAATAGAGAGTTTTCATTGTTTGTTTATTCAAAATGTTATCTTACTCTGTAACCCAGGGTGGTTAGACACTTCCTGCCTTAGTCCCCAAAGAACTGGGATTATAGATATGAACATTTTGAATTTTTTGAAACTATATTTATTCTTGTTGTCAATTTCCTATGTCTGATCCAGGTTGCAAATCTTTTTCCCTCCTCTGAAGATTGTCTCTGTATACTGGTAACTGTTTCTATGTTTGTGTGGAAGCCTTTTAAAGGCTTAAAACCAAGAGTTTATTTTAAAAATGATTTCTTTAAAAGCAGATCATTTTTCCTTTATTGTTCTAGTTTGAACAGAAGTTACATAAGGAGAATGTTAGAAGTACAAGCTTGTATATGAGTCAGGTACAAAAGGCAAATGTGGACAAAATATTTAGAGATTAAGAAAATGGAGACTAACATGACATTTGAACCTGTGAAAATTATTTTTAACAAGATTCCATTAGCTTTTTCTTAAAACTACATCCCTGAATCTTTGAATAGTGAGTATATTGGCCGTCAAAGGGTTATGAGTGAATTGTTGACCATTGTCTCGTCTCTTCTTAATACTTTTTATGTTCCTTATGCAGACAAGAACCCCAGGAGGGTTTCTCTGTGAGTGAGATTCTTCACTAAATGAACAGGTTCTCAAAGGTTAGAACTCCTAGGTGAAATGAACTGTGCCTTATATGGAAAATAACTTTGAATTTTAATTACATGCTTCATAGAAAGCCACATTTACAGCCGTGCCACTTCTTTCAAATAGTAGGAGTTTCATTTTGACATTTTCATAGATTTGTATAAAGTACTTTGATAAAATCCTTCAATGGATTGATATTTATGACATTGACACATGATATTGGCATAGTGCCATTGGCACAAACTGATAGCCCATTATTTTTCCTTGACTAAATACATCGGCATATTGGAGGATTTAAAGTATTTGGTAGAAATTGTAGACATTCCATTTGAAGAATCCTTAGGGTAATGTAATGGAAAGGACTTAATGTCTCGATTTAGTAGAACTTATAATGTTGATTCTGCTATTTATTGTGAGAATGGACAAATAATTTAAAACTTTTCCGTTATTTTCCTATAAAATAGAGATGATAGTTCATACCTCTAAGGGTACTGGTAGGGATCCATTAGGAAAAGATTATAGTCTGTGACAGAGAGGTACATATGAATATGCACAGCCTCTCTGTCATTATATTCATTAATTTGTGTAGTTCAGTGTATTTAATCTTGGGCCACTAAACACAACAAAGATAAATAATTTTAAATATTAGATATTCCAAATAAGATGATTCCTGCTGTTGTGATAAATGGGTAACTGACCTTGTAAGAATTTCTTCAGTTTATGGTGGTTCTCTGTGAAACTTTAATGCTACACATAGAAGACAAAAGATGCCCCTCTGGCAGAATGCTATCGGAACATTAGGGTACATTTCCTTTCTGAGGTGTCTTGATCATATATGTTCTAGGAAATACATTATCAAAAACCCCAACATGTCTCCTTTGTCTGTTCTATTCACACCATGGACAACCACATCTGCCACCTGAGCTAATACTAGCTCTTGCTTTGTATCCACACCTCTTCCTTTGTACCACAAAGAAAACTGAACCAGTTTCTTCAAAGTTAAATCAGATTCCATCACTACCTGCTTTTAAACTCTTGCATCACCTTTTAATACTCTTAAAATGAGAGCTAAACATGACTCTGTGGCTTACAACATCCCACCAGGACTTTCCTCAGGGTGTGTTGAGTATCACCTCATTCTCCCACTTGTCCTTGGGACTTCTGAAAGAGTTCTAGTTCCAGCTGCATGATTCTCAAAAAAGTGGCACTTTTGATTCCTTAGCAGGTTCTTTTATTAGTTTCTTTCTTTCTGCTTAGATTGCCTCCTCCCCAACATTTTCTTGCCTGGCTTTTTCTCATGTCTTGGCTTGTACCCTTCATCAAATTGATTTCTCCTTGACTACCATTTCTCCAATAGTCACCTAGTCATGTCATTCAATGATTTCAATAGTATTTACCTTCAGTATTTTCCTTATTTATTAAAATACTCTTCTACCTATCTTCTACTAAAATGTATGGGAGCAAGATCCTTACCCTTTTCTTGTTGATTGCTCTCTACAAGAACTTACACTAGTACTTTGCATAGTTCACAGCTTAAATATAGGTGAATGGATGAACAGATGTTATCTCCACCTACCCCTCTCTGAGAAAGGGATGACTGGTCTCTAAAACAAGGAAGAGACTAGGAAATTATAAATAGGGAAGGGCATAAGGATATGGTTACAATGATTGGTTTTAGAAACCATTCCTCTTTTTTATTTTATTTTATTTTATTTTATTTTTTTAATTTTTTATATTAGATATTTTCTTTATTTTTCCTTTCCCAGGTTCCTCTCCAAAAAACAAACAAACAAAAACAACAAGAACAAACCCCTTTTGCCTCCCCACTCCCCATGCCTGCCACCCCACCCTCTCCCACTTATTGGCCCTGGCATTCCCCTACACTGGGGCACAAAATCTTCACAAGGCCGAGGTCCTTTCCTCCTATTGATGATCTAATTTTTAATCCTCTACTATACACATGCTGCCAGAACATTCAGTCCCACCCTGTATAGTCCTTGATTGGTGACTGGGTCCCTGGGAGCTCTGAGGGTACTAGTTAGTAATTGTCGTTCATCCTAAGGGGCTACAAACCCTTCAGCTCCATAGAACCTTTCTCTAACTCCTTCATTGGGGACCGTGTACTCAGTTCAATGAATGGCTGTGAGCCTCTACATCTGTATTAGTCAGGTATTGTCAGAGCCTCTCAGGAGATAGCTATATGCTTGTCCTTCCTTCAGTCTCTGCTCCATAGTTAATCTCTGCCACTCCTTCTGTGGGTATTTGATTCCCCTTTTTAAGAAGGAATGAAATGTCTACCTTTTGGTCTTCCTTCTTCTTAGGTTTCTTGTGGTTTGTGTGTCGTTCTTCCTGTATTCCAAACTTCTGGGCTAATAACCACTTATCAGAGAATGCATACCATGTGTGTTCTTTTCTGATTGGGTTACCTCACTCAGGATGATACTCTCCAGATCCATCCATTTCCCTAAGAATTTCATAAATTCATTGTTTTTAATAACTGAGTAGTACTCCATTGTTTAGCTGTACTACACTTTCTGTATCCATTCCTTTGTTGAGGGACATCTGGGTTGTTTCCAGTTTCTGACTATTATAAATAATGTTGCTATGAACATGGTGGAGCATGTGTCCTTATTACAGGATGGAGCATCTTCTGGGTATATGCCCAGGAGTGGTATGACTGGGTCCTCTGGTAGAACTATGTCCAATTTCCGGAGGAACCGCCACACTGATTTCCAGAGTGAAACCATTCCTCTTATGCTTGAACTTGAAGATGAGTTTATGCTACAAAAGCACCTTCCCAAGGAAGCTATGTGGTAGGACATCAGCAACTTGTCTTAGTTAGGGTTTTACTGCTGTGAAAAGACACCATGACCAAGGCAAGTCTTATAAAGAACAACATTTAATTAGAGCTGGCTTACAGGTTCAGAGGTTTGTCCATTATCATCAAGGCAGGCATGGTATGGGAAGAGCTGAGAGTTCCACATCTTCATCTGAAGATTGCTAACAGAATACTGGCTTCCAGGCACCTAGGACTAGAGTATTAAAGTCCACATCCACAGTGACACACCTACTCCAACAAGGTCACATCTCCAAATAATGCCACTCCCTGGGCCACACATATACAAACCATCACACCATCAGTAGTAGTGCTTTGCAGTTGCTAATCTAGTATAACTTGTCTTGCTAAGTGATTACAGATGTTCTGCTTGCTTTGACTATATCTTTTTTTAAACCATTTTCTGAAATTTAATAAATACAAAACTGTTCTTCACCATTGTTTCATATTCTTTCCTTTACACTAAACAAAAATTTCTTTGTATTATTGATGTTATCACATAATAGTCCCTTTCATTAACTTAAACCTCTGAAACAGGTATTGATAAAAGAACTACTAAGGTTAGTGTTATGAAACACTAAGATTCATAATTGCTAACCCTTGTCATTATATCCAAAAATGTTTTCCTATATAATAAAAGGACACCAATATGTTCACAAATGTACACAACTGCTAATTGATCAGCTTTTGAGGGCTTCTGCTTTTTCTCCATGCTTACTTTTATCTCCCAAATACTATAAGTTTTACTTATAGATTGTAAATATCGAAGATTTCAGTATTATCTGTCTTGTGTGTTATGTGATTACTGTGTTGTACAGAATGCTCCCCCAGTAATTCTTGATTGGTCAATAAATTTATTGGCTACAGCTTATGACTGGGCAGCAAGGATAGTAAGGCAGGTCATAGAATAGAATGAGAGTTCAAGAGAAAGACCACAGGGAAGAAGAAGAGAGAAACAGAGAAAGGAAAAGGCCACCATCAGATGGGATGGACCAGGAGCATGTGGCCAAGAGAAGTTTTCCCTGAGGACATGCTGATGGAGCAGAAACAGCCTGGGAGCCACCAGATTGGTCAGTGACTGGAATTTGTGTGGGTTTTAACAGGTAGAATGATTAGAATAGCTCAAACCTGCCCTGCATGGTGCCTCTTGCTTATTAAAAAGTTGCAATGTCTCTTAGTCATTTACTTGAGAACTATATAGGTAAAAGTGGGGTAGAAGCCCCAGTAGATAGTTAGGAGTAAAAAGAAGGTGTTGCAACCCCTTAGAAAAATAATTTAATATAATAATTCTATCCTATTGTTAGTATTTGATATCTATGATATATGTTGTTTATTGTAAAATATTTTTTCCCTGGCTAGTTTTCAAGATATTTCAAGAGTGAAATATATTTATTTTTTTATGTGGTCTATGTTCATTCATTGACATTTTCTTTCCTATTATCTAAAAATAGAAAATGTTCAGAAATATGTATACATTTATTTTAAACTCAAAATATTAAAAATTCCTCTATGTATATGTATAGATTATAATATATGATATTAACACATAGTATACAATATATTAACTTACATAAATATAAAAATCACTACATATATTATTTATACATCATGTTATATATAAAATGTGTATTTTTTTTATATATTATATATTGCTTTATATATCATATATAAAGTATATGTGTGTGAAGGTGGTTATATTCAGAATAAAGATTGTGATTGTGATTTGTGCATGAAAATGGAATATATATACATATATATATATATATATAATTTGTGCACACATATTATATTTTCTTTATATATACAGACTGGATACCTTGGCTCATTTCATGTGTAGCCTATTATGAGTAATGACATACTAAACATGGCCATGCAGGTGTCACTTATTTTCCTTGGATAAGTTGGATTACTTCTTGATAAATTGCCTTTATATAAATCCATGAACTGGATGACTAGTATGCCTACTCACCAGGTGGCTTCATTTAAGTTGACATGCAGGCTGTTGTCATTTGAATGATAATGCACCCCCCCATAAGCTCATATATTTACATGCTTAATCCCCAGTTAATGTACCCTTTGAAAAAATTAGGAAGTATGGCCTCGTTGTAGGAGGTTTGACCTTATTGAACTAGGTATGTGGCTGTCATGATGATAATGAACTAACACTCTGAAACTGTAAGCCAGCTCCAACTGAATGTTTTCTTTTTATATGAGTTTCCTTGCTCATAGTGTCTCTTCCACAGCAATAGGACACAGACAATAATTCAATAAGTCTTTACCTTTTTCCAAGTAGGCATTCCCACTATTTGTTGAACTAATTTTATCCTGTCTTCTGCTTCCTGCTCGATGGAAAGATTTCCTAATAAGTTAAACCATGTTTTTTTTTTTTTTGTTTTTTTTTTTGTTTTTTTTTTTTTTTTTTGCCTGTACACCGTGTTCTGCTGTAGAACTAGGCAATTTCCATTTCAAAGTCTAAAGTTTGGAGCCATACTTGTGAACAGTATGTATATCAGAATGTAACTAAAATCTTTTTTATTCTTTCCCCTTTTGAGTAATTTATTTTATAGAACAAGAATCACTGTAAGAACTTGCATGATGTCAACTGTGTCTTAGCTTTGTGTGATACCCAGATATGTTTAAGATTTGCAGAGCCAATTTAGTACAATAAATATTTATTTGCAATTATATATCCTAGTAGGGGGCAAAACTTGGAAGGTCCTGTTAGGATAAGCATCCAAGTGCTTGGCTGCTGACCTAAAACCTTATCTGAACTATCTGAACTTTCAAGTCCTGAACACAGGGTTTAAGGAGAACAGCCTCACGTGGGTGTTTGGGTAAACTGGATTCTAGCTGAAACCAAAAACTACAGAGAGAGGCACAAATGAAGAATAATGGGGGGAGGGGTATGAGACTCTAAACTTCCTCAAACCTCAGAAAGAGTCTTTGGTTAAATTTGGAGAATAGGTTAGTGATTAAGAACAGTT
This sequence comes from Montemys delectorum, assembly GCA_019843815.1. Classification (NCBI taxonomy): domain Eukaryota; kingdom Metazoa; phylum Chordata; class Mammalia; order Rodentia; family Muridae; genus Montemys; species Montemys delectorum. Next base: position 13,270 of record JADRCD010213808.1, read on the forward strand.
TATATTTTATCTGGCTGCTTTCATTTCCCCTCAACATTTTTATTTTAATTGGCCAAATGGAAGGTCATGAAATATTGCTTTCTTCTTGGTTGGACAAATGCAGTGAAATATTCTTTAAAACTGTGTAACTCTGTTCCTTTTTGTGCCACATACAGGGATTTTGACTATGAATGTTGTTCCAGATTGTATGGCTTACTGGTCATTGACAGTAATTAAGTTTAAATAAAGGTAGCTTGGAATACTAGTAGAAGACTATAATTTTAGCATTTGGGAGGTGAATGCAGGAGGATCAGGAGTTCAAAACTCAGCTACATAGTTAATTCAAGGCCAGCCTAGGCTGCATGAAACCCTTTCACAGAAAAACAAGTCAAGTTCAGGAGATGTAGCCAACCTTTCAAGTATAAAATAACAAGAATAAACTATTCTCTTGGTTGTTTGATATTAACTGTGAAGAATGCAATATTCAAAACACATTTTAGTCTGCTTTTAGTGTTATTTCATCTGTTATTTTATTTCTACATAAGATGTATGTGTGTGTGTGCGCGCGCGCGCGTGCGCGCGTGCATAATGTGTGCTTATGTGTGTTTGAGGGAGGTGTACTATAGAGTTTATATGGTGGTCAGAGTGTAACTTGTAGGAGTCAGTTCTCCTGTTCTACCATGTAGTTTTCAGGGATCAAATTCATGTTCTCAGGCTCAGTGACAAATGCCTTTACCTGGATCACCTTAGTGGCCCATTATTTCACTTCAGACACTATAATTATATATTAGAGATATGTAGATAAAGAAAACTGGCAGGGCGGCAGGGACAGGATCCTCTCAGCCTCCAAGTGACAGCGGTGGATCCACAACCCTCTCTGCCCCTTCCCTGCAAGCAGAGAGCCTGCCTTCAGGGAGTGCTTTAACCCAGTGATTCAGACCACACCTAGGAGGGACAACAGACCCACAGCCCTCTCTGCACCTTTCCCGCAAGTGGAGATCCTGTCTCCAGGGTGTCCTCTGACCCCAGGACTCAGGATGGACAACTGATCCACAGTGAACTGCACCGGAGATTTACCAGAGGAGAGCTGCTCTCCCAGAAGTATTGACACCAGCTTACAGACCCACAGGAGGAACAAGCTCTAGTCAGAGACAGCAAGAACATCTAACACCAGAGATCAACAGATGGTGGAAGGCAAACGCAAGAATCCTACCAACAGAAACAAAGACTATTTGGCTTCATCAGAACCTAGTACTCCCATCACAGCAAGTCCTGGATATCCCTAAACACCAGAAAAGCAATATTTGGATCTAAAATCATATCTCACGATGGTGCTAGAGGAATTTAAGAAGGACATGAATAACTAACTCCCTCAAAGAAATACAGGAGAACACAGGTAAAGAGGTACAAGCCCTTAAAGAGGAAACAAAAAAAAAAAAAATCACTTAAAAAAATTTCAGGAGATCATGAGTAAACAAATAGAAGCCCTTAAAGAGGAAACACAAAAATCCCTTAAGGAATTACAGGAAAACACAAACAAACAGGTGAAGGAATTCAGTAAAACCATCCAGGACCTAAACATGGAAGTAGAGACAACTAAGAAATCACAAAGAGAGGCAACTCTGTAGTTAGAAATCATAGGAAAGAAGTGAGGAAACATAGATGCAAGCATCACCAACAGAATACAAGAGATGGAAGAGAGAATCTCAGGGGCAGAAGATACCATAGAAAACATTGACAAGACAGTCGAGGAAAATGCAAAATGCAAAAAGATCCTAACATCCAGGAAATCCAGGACACAATAAGAAGACCAACCCTGGGCTGGAGAGATGGCTCAGCTGTTAAAGGCTAGGCTCACAACCAAAAATATAAGAAGACCAAACCTAAGGATAATAGGTATAGAAGAGAGTGAAGACCTCCAACTTAAGGGGCCAGTAAATATCTTCAACAAAATTATAGAAGGAAACTCCCCTAACCTAAAGAAAGAGATGCCCATGAACATACAAGAAGCCTATAGAACTCCAAATAGACAGGGCCAGAAAAGAAATTCCTCCCTCCACATAATAGTCAAAACAACAAATGCACAAACAAAGAGAGAATACTAAAAGCAGTAAGGGAAAAAGGTCAAGTAACATACAAAGACAGGCCTATCAGAATTACACCAGACTTCTCACCAGAGATTATGAAAGCTAGAAGATCCTGGGCAGATGTCATACAGACCCTAAGAGAACACAAATGTCAGCCCAGACTACTATACCCAGCAAAACTCTCAATCACCATAGGTAGAGAAACCAAAGTATTCCATGACAAAACCAAATTCACACAATATATTTCCACAAATCCAGAGGTAATAAATGGAAAACTCCAACACGAGGAGGGGAACTACATCTCTGAAAAAGCAAAAATGTAGTCTTCCAACAAAACTAAAAGAAGATAGCCACATGAACAGAATTCCAGCTCTAACAACAAAAATAACAGGAAGCAACAATTACTTTTCCTTAATATCTATTAATATCAATGGACTTAATTACCCAATAAAAAGACATAGACTATCAGATTGGGTACGTAAACAGGACCCAACATTTTGCTGCATACAGCAAACCCACCTCAGTGACAAAGACAGACACTACCTCATAATAAAAGGCTGGAAAACAATTCTCCAAGCCAATGGTCCCAAGAAAAAAGGTGGAGTAGCCATTCTAATATCGAATAAAATCGACTTTCACCCTAAAGTGATCAAAAAAGATAAGGAGGGATACTTCATATTCATCAAAGGTATGATCTACCAAGATGAACTCTCAATTCTGAACCTCTATGCTCCAAATCAAAGGGCATCTGCATTAATACAGGAAACTTTACTAAAGCTCAAAGCACACATTACACCGCACACAATAGTAGTGGGAGATTTCAACACCCCAATCTCTGCAATGGACAGATCATGGAAGCAGAAACTAAACAAAGACACAGTGAGACTAACAGAAGTTATGAAACAGATGGATTTAACAGACATCTATAGAACTTTTTATCCTAAAACAAAAGGATATACCTTCTTCTCAGCACCTCATGGTACCTTCTCCAAAACTGACCATATAATTGATCACAAATCAGGCCTCCACAGATACAAGAAGATTGAAATAATTCATTGTATCCTATCAGATCATCATGGACTAAGGCTGCTCCTCGATAACAACATAAACAATAAAATACCCACATACACGTGGAAGCTTAACAACACTCTACTCAATGATAACTTGGTCAAGGAAGAAATAAAGAAAGAAATTAAAGACTTTCTAGAGTTTAATGAAAAAGAAGCCACAACATACCCAAACTTATAGAACACAATAAAAGCAGTCCTAAGAGGAAAACTAATAACTTTAAGTGCCTACAAAAAGAAACTTGAGAGAGCATACACCAGCAATTTGACAGCAAACCTGAAAGTGCTAGAACAAAAAGAAGCAAAATCACCCAACAGGAGTCAAAGGCAGGAAATAATCAAACTCAGGGCTGAAATCAACCAAATACAAACAAAAAGAACTATACAAAAAATCAACCAAACCAGGAGCTGATTCTTTGAGAAAATCAACAAAATAGATAAACCCTTAGCCAGACTAACTAGAGGGCACAGAGACATTATCTTAATTAACAAGATCAGAAATGAAAAGGGAGACATAACAACAGACACTGAGGAAATCCAAAAAATCATGAGATCCTACTACAAAAGCCTATACTCAACAAAACTGGTAGAAAGGATCCTGTCCAGGCTGCCCTGCCACATGTGAGGCCTGTGCCTCCTGGCTGGTCAGCATTTTCTTAACATTTAACTTCAAAGGGCTTTTGCTGTTTTGAAATGTTTAAGATATACTTACTGATAAAATAATTTCTGTCTTAGAAATATTGATAATCTTTTTTAAGTAAACTGTTAGACAATGTACACAGATACATAATACATTTTAAATACTCTCTTACTATGTCTAGTGCTCTCATATAAGGGCTTTTGAATATAATTCTTAATGATTCATTTATAATATTTTACACTCTTTTACTATGCTTAAGTCCAAATGAATATTTTGTACATTTTGAAACAATTTCGTATTCTAAGTTATATATAGGATCCTCATTTATGGATAGTATTAAATATTCATTAATGATATTTTTAGGTTATGATGGGATATGAAAATAAAAGTTGAACAATTTTTTATGTATCATTTGATTCTCAAAATACTCAATAGTATTAATAAATTTGATGTATAAAATGTATTAAAATAATAAAAAATTAAGAAAAAACCATATTCCCTCTCTCCTCATGTAACAATTTGGTGCTGTGATTTAGAATCTCTGCAGGTTTGTGTCTCCCCTGCTACCACATGGAGAGCCAAGCCCAAACTTGAGAGAACTAGTGTCTCTCCTCTGAGATGGTTCCTTTCTTGCTGCTAAGAAATTCTAGGCCTTGGTGAATTTCTCTCTGTCACTCAAGATACCGGCCCAGAGCTTGGCCCCAAGCCTCTTACCTGGTGGTCTGGCCTACCTAGAAGTCTCTCTGGTTATTAATAATATCCTCAGAATGCTGGTAGGGGTAGTTAGTAACCCTTTTGTTACCGATGGTTTTGCCTTCGCTGCCTTGTCCCTACCTACTGGGATGTTCCAGTCTAATTCAAACAATATCTCTGCGTGGCCACAAAACTGGCACTTTAAAACAACTCTCTCGCTAATGATCTGTAGAGTAGGCTTCCAGCTCCCCCTTCTCCCATTCTCCTGATATTTGCTCTGCTTTCTGTTCAACACATGAAAAGCAGTCCTGGCCCTACCCTGTACCAGGGACTCTGCTAAGATATGGCTTTCCCATGTGTGAGAACTCTCTATGTCTATCTGGGACACTGTGCCTGTACTCTGACCACCAAGGCAGCCATTTTCACACGGACACACACACCTGCATGTTTGAGCTCTTTCTCTCTCTCTATCTCTCTCCGTCTCTGTCAGTCTGTCTGTCTGTCTTTCTCTCTCTGTCTCTTGGCGACAGAATGATACTTCAGGTTTTACCCACCCACCACAGACTCCACCTTCTGGCTGCTAGGTGGAAGCCCCACTTCACCAGCTTGCATCCGAACTTTACATACCACAGACCCACCCAGACCCCTTGACACCGTAGCTGCTACCACCATTCAGTGGTGCTGTGGCCCCATGCTACCTGAGGCACACATGCTGTTATAGCTCCTCATGATATGTGCTCATATAAGAATTGTGACCTTTTGCCATGTATTTATTATACATTTTAATGTAAAATAAAGTCTAAAATTTTTTTTTAAAGATTTATTTATTTATTATATGTAAGTACACTGTAGCTATCTTCAGATACCCCAGAAGAGGGCATCAGATCCCATTACAGATGGCTGGGATTTGAACTCAGGACCTTCAGTAGAGCAGTCGGTGCTCTTAACCACTGAGCCATCTCTCCAGCCCCTAAAATTATTTAAAATTTATATTTTGTAATTATATAGAAACAAATATTATTATTGTTTTCAAGTATGATACATTAACCTACTGATTATACTATTAGAACATCTGCATATTATTTATCCAACTAGTGAAATATGGATTAAGGAAAAAGTTAAAGATTTTTTAAAAAAAATAATTTTTGAGATCATAATACAATTAAACCATTCCTCTATTCCCTCTCCTCTCTCCAAAACCTCCCATGTACACCACCTTGTATTCATGGCCTTTTTCCAATTGTTTCCATACACCCCATACACACATACAGTCCTAAATGTATTAACTACAATACAGTCTTATATCAAACTTCCAGTTCCTTTGGCTCTTAAAATCTTTCTTCCCCCCTTTTCCTCCATGATCCTTCAGCCTTAGGTATACATGCTGTGTTGAAGATATATAAGATGAGACTTTGCTCTACATTGGAAGTTGTTGTGGTTTTCTGTGATGGTCTTCATTTGGTGCAAAGAGAGGTTTCCTTGATGAGTGCGAGGTCTATACTTATTGTTGGGTATAAGGAAAATATTTATAAGGTAGTTCGGGATAGTTTTGTAAAGTGGCATTGTAGGTTATTTTCCAAGATTCATGACTTTATTACCTCTGGGTTGTTCACTAATTTTCCAGTACTAAGCAAGATTTCCCATTATACAGTGGGCCTTAATTCAAGTTAATTAAAGACTATCATTTATAAACATGTGTGCCACCACTGTATCCTTGGGAATACTGTGCTATGCTATTCATTGTGTGACTATTATAGCTGGTATTATATATATATATATATATATATATATATATATATATATATACACACACACACACATAGGTATTATAGCTGGGTACGACTCTTGGTTGCTTCCTGCTTTTGCAAGCTTGAATGGTACCTTCTAGGTCTCAGAGGCAGGGCCTTGAGGTCAGGTCTATGGGGACTCTGAGGCCCGTGTCTGAAGGGCACAATGTCTTCAGCCACAGTACTTGCCTTTTACTTTTAGGACCAACCAAGGGTAGCAGCAGTAGCCTATATTGCTACTATAGACTATTACTACTAAAAGATTCCTATTTGGGGCATCTATTAAAAGATCTTCACCAACAACTCAAAAGTGGGGTAGGAGAGTGTCTGGGCATGGTCTTGATTGAGGCTTTTGTTAGATTGTCTATGGCTCTTGAGAGAACACTTTCACCAGAAGGGAAATTTTGTTTAAATGTAAGACACCAAAATACATATTATAGCTACTTTTAGGAAGATAGTTAATACTGTGATTTCTCAGGCATCCTTACTAGTATTTTAACTCCCTCCCTCTTCATTCTGTATTTACATCCCTCTGCATTACTGTGTAGAGAACCTCCTACTAGTGATTCTCATTCTTACCCTCAGACCACCTGTACTTTCTCCTCTCTGTTGCTCTCACATCCACACGGTTATCCCTTTTACCTGCCTGCCTTCTTCAGTTACTCCAGGTTAAGTACTTGCATCTAAAGATTTGGAGCTAGGTATCTCAGATAGTAGAGAACGTGTGATGTTTGTGTCTCTGGGCCTGTGCTACTTCATTTAACATGATCTTTCCTCATTTGTCCATTTACTTGAAAATTTTATAGCTGCATAACATTTCATTGTAGCTTATTCTCATTCTGTATATTTTATTTGAAGAACCTTCAGTGTGTTTTCCTTTCTTAACTATTGAGAGCAGAACAACAATGAACAGGGGCTGAGCAAGTATCTGTGGAATAGGATGTCAATCCTTTAAGCATACGACACAGAGTGTTATAAGCTGGGCCACAGGTTAGACCTATTTTTCAGATTTTGGGGGATTCTCTACACTGATTTCCAGAGTGGCTGGACAAGTTCCCACCAACAGTTAATGAGAGCTCACCTTTTCCTACATCCTGGCCATCATTTGTTTTTGGTTGTTTTGTTGATCTTTGCCATCTTTACTGCATAAGGTAAAATTTCAAAGTTGATCTGCACTTCCCTAATTGACTGGGACAATCAATAGTTTTTTGAGAAATTTCTTTGCCATTTTTTTCTGTTTCATCTTTTGAGAGCTCATTGTTGAGATTGTAGGCTGACTTTTGATTGCATTGGGTTTTTAATTTTAATTCTTCACATTTTGAGTTCTTCATATATTCTGGATATTAATCCTGTGTCAGGTGTATAGTGACAAAGATCCTCTTGTTTTGTGGGAATCCCTCTTCACTTGGCTATTTCTTTAACTGTACAGAAGTTTTTGGGTTTTTTGTTGTTGTTGGCGGCAGTGGTGGATTATTTATTTTTGCTTTCATGAAATCCCACTTGACAATTATTTTCACTAATTAATTTGTTTCAAGAGGGCAAATTTGTCTGGTTCATAAAGGCCTTTCCTACACCTATATCATGTAGGGCACGGCCTGGGTTTTCTTCTAGCAGCTTCAGGGTTTCCCATTTGGATCTTTAGTCCTTTCGAACTTAGCTGTTTGTGAAAGGGATGTTCACTTTTCCCAGCACCACTTGTTAAAAATGCTTTTTGCCCCTCTAGTTTATATTTTTTTGCATCTTTATTGAACATTAAATGATTGAAATTGTGTGAATTCATGTTGAGATCCACTGTTCTACATACCTGTTTTTATGCTGGTATCATGTTATTTTTTATTATTAAGGCTCTGTAATAAATTTTGAGCTCTAGAATGATAATCCCTCCAGCATTGTTTCCTTTTCTCAGGACTGTTTTAGCTGTTTACAGTCTTTTGTGGTGACATATGAATTTTAGGTTAGGTTGTTTTCTATATCTGTGAAGAATAAGATGGGAATTTTTAATTGGGATTACAGTGAACCTGTAAATGGCTTTTGGTAAAATGATCATTCTTTTAAACAATATTAATTTTAGCAATTCATGATCATTGAGTGTCATTCCATTTTCTAGTGTCTTTCTTCACAGGTAACATAATAATTTTATTAGGTTGAGCTATGTTCCCTCCAGTCCTACTCTATTTGGGACTTTCTTCATGAGGGAACATGACATTTTGTCAAAGACCTTTTCTGGATCTATTGAGATGATCATGTAATTTTTTACTTTAAGCCAATTTATGTGGTTTATTATGTTTATTGACCCACACATATTGAACTATCCTTGCATCTCAGGGAGAAAACTAAGTTTGTTATACTACACAATCTTTTTGATAATTTCTGTATTAAGTTTGTAGGTATTTTATTGAGAATTTAAAAATGTCTGTTCATCAGAGATATTGGCCTCTAGAATTCCTTTTCTCTTTTTCTTTTCCTTTGTTGTTGTTGTTTTATTGTCTTTACACTTTTGGGGTATTAGAGTGATACTGATAAATGCTTACTTTTAATATGTATTTGTATCTAACTATCTTTGTTTACTGTAACTTTTTTACAAGGGACACAGAGCCAGATCACTTTGTGATTTCTATGTTGCATCATTTCTGTGTTTTTCTTGATAAACAACTTATGCTTTTAGTTCAAACTTTGATTTTTAAATAGCTCCTGCTGTCTATTAGTTTTGAATTGTTATGTAACAATTACCCACAGAGTTGGCAGCTTAAAGATCTGTTCATTAGTTCATAATTGCAAATGCAGAAGTCTAGTACATTGTGGCTGGGTTCTCACGGCCATAGTCAAGGAATATACTGGGCAGAGTCTTTGGAAGCTCCAAAGAAAATCCTGCTTCCAAAATTATTTTTGTTGGTATGATTCCCTTCATCCGAAAACCTGAGGTCCTGGTTTCTTTATGAACATGGGCTACATGCTATCTTAGAGGCTGACTACATGACTTGGAACATGGCCTTCTCTGTGCTTATCATAAGACAGGGAATCTGCATAGTGCTTCAGTTCTTTGGCTCATTTTCTCCCACATTGGGGGAAAAGTTCAGCCCCTCGAGAGCTCATATGATTAGATTAGACTTAACAAGAATATTTTCTCCATCCAATTTGAATACCATCATGAGAGTCTGGGGATTGCTACATGGGGCATCTCTGTCAGAAAGCTGAAAATCTTGAGAACCATCTTAAAACTCTGGTCACTATGCTCAACTTTCTTCATGCAATTAAAGGATTTTACATCTATGACCATCCATATTACTCCTTATAATTCACCCTTAAAAAACATTTGGCATCAATAACATTTAATAAAGTTTTACCTTGTGGTAGAAAATGAGCTATTTTCAGTGTGAGTTTAGTCCACTATAGAAATGTGTTGTAAGTTATTTTTGCATATTTTAGTTTCTCTTCCATATTTTACTTGTTTATTTTTAAAACTTATTAATTTTATTTATATGAGTACACTATAGTTGTCTTCAGACACACCAGAAGAGGGCATCAGATCTCTTTAAGGATGGGAGTGAGCCACCATGTGGTTGCTGGGAATTGAACTCAGGACCTCTGGAAGAGTAGTCAGTGCTCTTAACCTCTGAGCCATCTCTCCAGCCCTACTCCATGTTTTATTATTTCTTTTAAAATACCCTCTGTGCAATCTTCAGGTGAAACTCTTCACAGCCATAGCTGTTTCTTCTGCCATCTATAAGCGATGCCTTTGGTTTTTTAATTATATGAATACTTTATTTATATGGCTATCATTGTTTTGAAGTTTGTTTTCACCTGTTTCCTCCTTTTTATAGTTTGAGAACTTCACATACACATATAGTACACGTTACGTAGACACACCCCTATTCCCTACCCTCCAATTCCTCTTCTATCCTTACTGTCACTGCTTCCTCTCATCTTCATGTGCTACCTTTTCTTTTAAAAAAAAAAAACCATTGAGTCCACTTAGTGCTGCCTATCTGTGTATAGGAGAAGTACTGCTGCTAGTGCCTGGGTAATCTCTCAGGATCTGTATCCATAATAACCTAACTGTTTTTCTCCCAGAACTCACCAATTCCAATATTTCTTCCAGTTAGGATTGAGGCTTAATGAGATGTGCCCCAATCCATGCTGGGATTTTGTCTAGCCTGATCCTGTGCAGGCCTTGTACATACTCACAGCCACTGGGAGTTTATGTGTGCAATGGCCCTGTCATGTCTGGCAAATACTATTTCAGCACAGGTGTGCGGCACCTGGCTCTTATAATCTCTCTGCCCCATCCTACAATGATCCCCGAGTCTTTCAGGGAACAGCATGAAATAGAGGTAGTTTTTAGAGATGGGAATTCCACAGTATCTTATTCTCTACAGGTTAACAAGTTGAGGGTCTCTGAATTTAATCACCACCTACTATAAAAGGAAGCTTCTCTGGTCAAGGTTGAGAGAGACACTAATCTATGGGCATAAAGATAAGAACTTCAGGGTTGGCTCATTACCATAATAATAGTATTAGATTCTCTCCTAGGAGGCCCAGGGAACAAATACAAGGCAAAGATTTCCTCCTGGGGCATGGGCTTTAAGACTCATCAGAATGGTATTGGTTGCTCCTGAAGCATTTCTGCCACTGCAAAGGGATTTAACATATCTTCCCATTCATTATAGTTTGAAGGATTCACAACTGCATGACATAATTTGTTATTATTTTTTTCTTCCCTGGAACCATGTATAACATCTTCCAATACTATGAAAACTAGCCAGTAGTGATGAGTCAGTCAGTCATATTGATCTTTCCATGTACGAAACAGTCATATTGATCTTTCCATGTACTATGACTCAAGTATATGAGCAGCTGGGTCTTACATTTAAATTCCGGAGCGTGATAGAAATAAAAGCAATGATTCAGAAATGAGCACACGGTGGGGGGGGGAGGGAGGAAGGGGTGGAGGAAGGTAGGGAGGGAGAGGGAGAAGGGGGGAGAGAGAGAACTCGGGAATCTGGTAGAAGAGGGGGCAGAATGAGCGGAGTGTAAGGGCCTCTGAGGTTGGAGGACATCAGGACAACAAGACTCTATGAATCAACTGAGCAAAGCTCACGTAATCTCGTAAAGATGGAAGCAGCAAGCACAGGACCTACATGGGTCTGCACCAGGTCCTTTATGTATGTGTTATAGCTTTTAGCTTAGTATTTGCATTGGACTCCTGAGTTTGTGGATAGGTTGGTCATTGATTTGTGTACCTTCTCTTGGACGCGGTTTTTTTTTTTTTTTTTTTTTTTCTGTTGGTTTGCTGTGTCCAACTTTGATGTGATGGTTTTTGTTTTATCTTATTGTATTTTATTTTCTTATATTTAGTTGTTACTTCTTAGAAGCCTGTTCTTCTCTAGTGGATCTGGATGGGAGGGGAGATGGAGAGGAACTGGGAGAAGTAGAGGGAAGGGAAATTGTAATCAGGATATATTGTATGAGAATCTATCTATCTATCTATCTATCTATCTATCTATCTATCTATAATTAAGTTTTGTTTTAACTTTTGTTGGTGTTTTACTTGTATGTATTTCAGTGTGAGGGTGTTAGATGCCCTGAAATAGGAGTTACCGACAGTTGTGAGCTGCTGTGTGGTACCATTTGAAAGAGCAGCCATTTCTTTAGCCCCTGAAAGGAATCTTTTCAATAAAAGGAGAAAATGTTAATTAAAAGCAAAATATCTAGGATAAAAAGCCAATCAGTAGTGAATAATCACAAATAGTGAGGTGAAGTGGAATACATATATGAAAGTTGTCAGATTTATTTCATAATGTACTCTCTTATCCGTCTTTCCATAAACCTTTAATCTCATTTACTTTGAGTGAGTTGAGCATACAGAAGTCAAAATTCTGAGTTCTAAAATTTTTATCAACAAGTTATGATTCATAGTCTAAACTTTGCCTTTGAAGCAGCCTTCAAATGATTCAGTTGAATGCCTTTGTTTTATAAATGAAGGAATTATGGTCAGGTGAGTTAAATGACCCACTTAGTTGACTGGGGTGGGTCATTATATGGCTCATATTGTATGTTATTCATTCATGGTTACATACTACCATAATCCTGAATAGCCTCAAGAAGTTCCAAAATCAAGATGAGTATTTAGGCCACTCAGAATGTGAACAAAAATCATGGTCTCATTCAACATCAAAGTGCTCCAAACTAGCCTTGTGAAGCTCTCATTTTAAGGTTTAGAGTTCAACAGTAAAATAATTTGTTTTCTTTGTAATTTCAAACATTTTAAGGTATTATGAATTTGGACATTCCATAAATTCTGTATTTTTGTGTTTACATAAAGCTTTGTAATTCAATTTTTATGTTAGCTGTCTTTAGAAACCAACTCCTTTATTTTTATGATTACACTATAGTAGATGTTGTTCTGCAGTCTAAACCAGCCAGACTACTGGGGTTACAGGTGTGAGCTACTGTGCCTAATCCAGAGATCAATTCTTTATTGTGAAGTTGATCACTTTGTAGATTTTCCTTTTTGCAAAATATATTAATATTTTCTGCATCTCTGTCCTAAGTTGTAGCACAAATGAAGCACCAGTTCTCTGACTCTCATGCTTTATATTAATTTAAACTATACGTTGATATTTATTACACGTTTTAAATTTAACTGGCATAATAATCAACTGTATCCACTGAGGTGAATGCTGCCTTGTCTGAATCTATTTCTAGAAGGAGTTGTTATATACCTTTATTTTATATATAGGTGGCTTCCTTGTACTCTGAGTTAGCTTCCTAGAAGCATAGACAATCAATCAAGCACTGAAAACTTCCTCATCATAAGTAAATTCAGGAGAATGAGCTATAAAGAGAAAACTGTAAGTAAATCATTATTGTTGTTTTTATTATGCAATATATTTTTGCATATTTGGTTATATCATGGTTTTAGTCTTTTTTTATTTCAGTTTTTAAAATATATTTGGAACATTAAACATGACAGAAGTAGAAAAAAAAAATCTCTTAGAAAGTTCTATATGAAAGGAAATTGTGACAGGTTCCTGATTAGACAGAAACTGTTCTGAGCGAGAATACACCGTGTAACTGTGGTTTCATAGAATGAATTGGATAGTGTATCTTTGGTTTCTATTTTGTGGAATAGTTTGAAGAACATTGGGATTAGGTCTTCTTTGAAAGTCTGATAGAATTCTGCACTAAACTAATCTTGTTCTGGGCATTTTTTGGTTGGGGGACTTTTAATGACTACTTGTTTACTTTAGGCATTATGGGACTGTTTAGATAGTTTATCTGATCCTGATTTAACTTTGGTATTTGGTATCTGTCTAGAAAATTGTCCATTTCATCTAGACTTTCCAGTTTTGTTGAATATAGGCTTTTGTAGTAGGATCTGATGCTTTTTGAATTTCCTCAGTTTCTGTTGTTATATGACTCTTTTCATTTCTGATTTTGTTAATTTGGATACTGTCTCTGTGCCCTTGGGTTAGTGTGGCTATGTTGTTGATTTTCCCAAAGAACTAGCTCCTGGTTTTGTTGACCCTTTGTATAGTTCTTGTTTTTTTCTACTTGGTTGATTTCAGTCCTGATATTGATTATTTCCTGCCCCTTCTATTCCTCTTGGGTGTATTTGCTTCTTTTTGTTCTTTAAGGTACACTGTTAAGCTGGTAGTGTATGCTCTCTTGAGTTCCTTTTTGGAGGCACTCAGAGCTGAGTTTTCCTCTTAGCACTGCTTTCATTGTGTCCCATAAGCTAGGTATATTGTGCTTTCATTTTCATTGAATGCTAAGGTCTTTAACTTTCTTTCTTTCTTTCTTTCTTTCTTTCTTCCTTCCTTCCTTCCTTCCTTCCTTCCTTCCTTTCTTTCCTTCTTTCTCTCTTTCTCTCTCTCTTTCTTTCCTTCTTTCTTTCTTTCTTTCTTTCTTTCTTTCTTTCTTTCTCTCTTTCTTTCTTTCTTCCTTGACCAAGTTATCATTGAGTAGAGTATTGTTAAGCTTCCACGTGTGTGTGGGCATTCTATTGTTTATGTTGTTATTGAGGAGCAGCCTTAGACCATGATGCTCTGATAGAATGCAAGGAATTATTTCAATCTTCTTGTATCTGTTGAGGCCTGATTTGTGACCAATTTTATGGTCAGTTTTGGAGAAGGTACCATGCATGAGATGCTTAGAAGAAGGTATAATCTTTTGTTTTAGGATGAAACATTCTATAGGTATCTGTTAACTCCATTTGGTCCATAACTTCTGTTAGTTTCACTGTGTCTCTGTTTAGTTTCTATTTCCCTGATCTGTTCATTGATGAGAGTGGGGTGTTTAATTCTCCCACTATTATTTGTATGAGGTGCAATGTGTGCTTTTAGGTTTAGTAAAGTTTCTTTTATGAATGTGGGTACCCTTGCGTTTGGCATATAGATGTTCAGAATTTAGAGTTCTTCCTGGTACATTTTTCCTTTGATGAGTATGAAGTGTCCTTCCTTATACTTTTGGATAACTTTTGGTTGAAAGTCAATTTTATCCAATATTAGAATGACTACCCCAGCTTGTTTCTTAGGACCATTTGCTTGGAAAATTGTTTTCTAGGTTTTTACTCTGAGGCAGTGTCTGTCTTTTTCACTGAGATGTGTTTCTGTATGCAGCAAAATGCTGGATCCCATTTATCTATCCAGTCTGTTAGTCTATGTCTTTTTATTGGGGAATTGAGTTCATTGATGTTAAGAGTTATTAAGGAATAGTGATTGTTGCCTCCTGTTATTTTTATGTTTTGGGGGCTCTCTTCTTTTGGGGCTGTTGAAAGAAGATGAGTGTCTTGCTTTTTCTAAAGTGTAGTTCCCCTCCTTATGTTGATGTTTTCCATCTATTATCCTTTGTAGTGTTGGATTTATGGAAAGATATTAAATACATTTGTTTTTGTCATGGAATATCTTGGTTTCTCCATCTATGGTAATTGAGAGTTTTGCTGGGTATAGTAGCCTGGGCTGGCATTTGTGTTCTTGTAGGGTCTGTATGACATCTGCCTAGGATCTTCTAGTTTTCATAGTCTCTGGTGAGAAGTCTGGTGTAATTCTGATAGGCTTGCCTTTATATGTTACTTGATCTTATTCTCTTACTGCTTTTAATATTCTTTCTTTGTTTAGTGAATTTAGTGTCTTAACTATTAGGTGACAGGAAGAAATTCTTTTCTGATCCAATCTATTTGGAGTTTTGTAGGCCACTTGTATGTTCATGGGCATCTCTTTCTTTAGGTTAGGGAAGTTTTCTTCTATAATTTTGTTGAAGATATTTACTGGCCCTTTGAGTTCTTATAATCTTTAAGGGAATTTTTGTGTTTCGTCTTTAAGGCCTTCTACCTGTTTATGTGTGTTCTCCTGTATTTCTTTAAGGGAGTTATTTATGTCCTTCTTAAAGTCCTCTATAATCATCATGAGATGTGATTTTAAATCAGGGTCTTGCTTTTCTGGTGTGTTGGGGTATCCAGGGCTTACTGTGGTAGGAGAACTGGGTTCTGATGATGCCAAGTAGCCTTGGTTTCTGTTGCTTATGTTCTTGCCCTTGCCTCTCACCATCTGGTTATACTTGGTGTTAGCTGGTCTAGTTGTTTCTGACTATGGCTTGTCCCTCCTGCAAGCTTATGTGTCAGTACTCCTGGGAGACCAGTTCTCTTTGGGAGGAATTTGGGTATGGAGAGCTGTGGCACAGGATCAGTTCTGGGAACAGACAGAAACCAGAAGAATCCTGTCCCAGGCTGCTCCTTGGTTCCTGTGTCCTGAGGGCTCTGGGCATGTCCCTCTGAGCAGAAGTGATGGTCTTACCTGTACTCACAGGTATGTCCACACTCCTGTAATACCAGCTCTCTCCCCCATCTGTATTTGTTTATGGAGCACTGTGGCACAGGATCAGCTCCAGGGGCAGACCCATGGTTTTAATCTTAAACATGAATTCCACTTATGACATTGGTTACTGTTTGACCTTAGGAAAGTCATTAATCTAATCAGAGCTAATTAAAAGTCAATTAACTCTGGAGCTGGCAGGGTGGCTAAGCAGGTAAATGTGCTGCTGCCTTTGACCAAGCCTGATGACCTGAGTTCAATCTTCAGGACCCATATATTGAAAGGTAAAAACCAATTCCTGCACATTGTCTTCTGATCATTGCCCTTGCCATGTAGTGCACAAGCACTACACACACACACACACACACACACACACACACACACACATAGAATAAAAATGTAAAAGTTGATTCATTTATAAAAAGGTAAACAATAAAGCCTTTGATTAACAATTTTGATTTAATGTCTGCATGATATTATGAATGTTTAAGCACAATGAGATCATTTCAAAGCTTTGTAAATACTAACTTCATTTAGTTTGTAGGGCTGCTTTGCATTTCAAAAGATCACACCAGGTCCAATATGGCCATCCACCTGAACATATTTTACTTAGTCTCTCAAAGAGTTTATATACCCTCAGTAGGAAGATAATACAACAAATTATATGATCAAAAGTGGATATCTATCTGTCTATCTATCTGTCTGTCTGTCTGTCTGTCTGTCTATCTGTCTGTATCTATCTATCTATCTATCTATCTATCTATCTATCTATCTATCTATAAATCATCTGTTTATATCTATCTATCATCTATTTATCTATGTATCTATGTATCTATCAACTATCTACTGTTTCTTTAGTCTCTCCATCCATCAAGTTATTATCATGTTTAAAATTAATTGTGTTAAGCCTATCATATGATAAAATAATTCAGTGATATACACAATGAAAAAGTTCTTGGATAAAGCTTGAAGACAGTTGGACACTTTCTCTTGTTTATAGAAAAGAAGCAAGAGAGTTTTACATAATGCCTTTGGAGCAGCCTTTGTTTTTATAATTGCTTGAGATATTTAAAGGTGCTTTGCTATAAATCTGAAGACTTACAAACATTGTTTTACAGTCTGGCCCACTAAGAGTAATGACCTCTCCTGTTTCTTGTTTTTTCTGGGTGATTAAGGGTTTCCTGGCTGGCCCCAGGCCATCTGTCCTGACTTTTTCCCTCCAAGAATTTAGAATGGTATTGTCAAAAAAAAACCCCTCTTACTCTGTGCTATTTTTTCTAGCATCAGAAGATAGAAAGTGTTTGCCATGTGTGCTCCTATCCTGTATGAAAAATCTTCCAAGCAATATTTCTTGCTGATGGTACAAGCAGCTCCATCATTTGTGCCCCTTTAACTAAATTAAATGTAAATTATTTCAACGAGGCCAACATTCTTCTCTGTGTTCCCATGAGGAGTGATTGACAAATTCAATATGTCCCCCCACCCATAGATCTTGCAGAGGGAGAAGAAATCAAGGAGGTAGAAGAAGTGAGCTCTGACCTGGGGCCAGTACACACCTTTCCACAGGGGTTTGCAACATGTGGGTGATTTTTAACCAAGCTGACATAAATCACAGTGTGTGGAACACTGGCGTTCAGATCACTGTGCTGGGAGATGCCTGGATAGTGTTATGCTTCCCTCATTAGGAGGCATGGGAGTTAAGTTGAGGAGTTGAACTTTTAGCTATATCAACAGTATGCAAGCAAAAAGGAGGCTATGATAGTCACTGGATCCTTCCTTACTGACTGCTCTGTGAAGTGTTCTGGGCCCTCATCCTCAGAGATAATTTAGTTAGAAATTGAGCTAAACAAAATCGAGAAGCATTTGGTCCAAGAATGTTGTGGTTGAAATCCTTTGGGTGTTATTTATGTCTCATTCTTTCTCAGCTGGGACATTATTCTGCAGTTCCTCATGTTCTCACATGCCATTTAAACTGAGTTCATTAAATTGTAGTGTTCAGAGACATCTTCTTTAAGCCAAATTATATATTATTTGTTGCTACAAGGGATTTTTAAAAATGGAAATTAAGTGTGAAATTTGGGTGTCAAAACATATTATTTGATATAGTGGTAAAAAATACAATCTTCTCCAAAATAAAAATCAACCAAAGATTAAACATATCAGATTCATACAACAAAGAAGAAAAAGAAAAAAAAATCCATGGTAAATACCACCAGCTTCAAGTTATGGTGAGGTTGTGGGCTATTAAAGAGGTGATGGTATTAATAATGGTTGAAGGCCTAAGTTGGACATTTACAGGTCCTTTAAAAATATTTTATTTTTAATTATGTGTGTGTGTGTGTATGTGAGTGTGTGTGTGTGTGTGTGTGTGTGTGTGTGTGTGTGTGAGTGTGTGTGAGTGTGTATTACTTAGACACATGTGGTTGTTCATAGACACCAGCAGGAGACAGTGGTGGATACCCAGTGTTTGTGAGTCACCAACCAGGCTGGTAGAGCCACATTCTGGCCTTCTGCAGGAGCTGTACATGCTCTTAAACTACTGAGTCATGCCTCTAGCCCCCCAACGCCCTTCCATTTTCAGATTCTTTGCAAGGGCTTACACAGATGTCCAAAGGCAGCAAGATAATGTTGTTTGGAAGGAAGCCATAGTAGAGCTAAGAAAGATACCATGTCAAGATTGGCAGCAGGCCACATGACTGAGAGTACTCAAGGGTCCCAGGTTACAGCTTGAATTCTCTTTTTATGAGGTATAAAAGAAGGAGATGCTTGCTGCAAAGGGATGGAGCACTGGTGGCTCTCTATTTAGATTTATACATTACATCATATATTCATTTTTTCCTACTGTGAGTGTGTCTTCTCATAATGCCTCTGTTTTTAATCATATTTCTGGCATACCCTGCAGTATAGGATCTTAAATCGGGAAGCATCCCAAAAGTTCAAATTGAAGAATGCAGTTTGCTGTAGTGTATTTGTATACAAAACAGTGCAGGCCTTTGTTCTGCCTGTTGAATACAGTGCAAATATGCTGTAACGGGCGCTGGCTAAATGTGATTTAGGGGAGGAGAAATCTCTATGATTCAGAGAGGGATGTAAATCAATGCAAGCAGGGATCTGAGGTTGATAGGTACATTGTTCTGAGCTTGTGTGTGTGTTTGTATGTGAATGCATGTGTGTGTTTATGTGATTTTCTATCCTATTAATGTGTAGATAACATGATCAAGACAACTTATAAAAGATTTTGTTTATCATAGCTCACAGAGAAGGTTAGCGCCAATTCTCACCTTGTTGGGAAACAGCTGGAGCAGTAGCTGAGAGCTTACATCTAAATCAAAGGTGAGGAAGAAAATACTATGAATTGGAAACAGTCAGGGCTTTAAAAACCCTCAAAGCCTACCCTCAGTGACACACCTCCAACAAGGCTACATCTCTCAATCCTTCCCAAACAGTTCCATTGAGTGCAGATCAAGTATTCAAATATGTGAGCCCATGGGGAACATTTTCATTCGAGACATCACATAGGTACCATTGTTCTGAGCTTTTGTGTGTGTGTGTGTGTGTGTTTGTGTAGGTAAAGGAGTGAGGGTGCCAATTACATTATTAGAAGAGTTGTGTAAGTATAACCCAACTCAAGTAGAGTCCAGGGTGCTAAGCTGTTCCCTGTGATTGCCTGTCTCAGGGAGTTTTTAGGTCAATTGGACATTCACCTAGAGAACACAAGAAAGGTTCTGTCCCACCATGATACTGGGCCTAAAGGCAGTAGAGCCACTAATTATGCACATGAAATATACACTGGAATGATAAAGTGAGACCTATTTCTATAAGTTGGGAGTACTAGGTAATTTTTGTAGTGAGTGGATGCTGGTTAAGAAAATATGGAAAAAAAAATCAGAAAACACTGCAGCTGGTTACCTGCAAGGGCAGAGTAGGGAGAATTTCAGGGGCAGGAGGACAGGACTATGAGAGTGGCTTTGTAAGCGTTTTGAAATTTAGAAACACATTAATTTTCTACATATTAAAAAACAGATTAGTATCAAGAAGGTTGAAAAAAACAGATAAAATACCAACAGTATTTCAAATAACTAATTGAATTTTAAATAAATTATGTAACCAAAAGAGTAGAAGAACTAACCCAATTAATTTAATCGCAATACGTGCTTCTGTATATTAAGTTTATCTGGTAGATTTCTTTCTTTTCCTAGTTCTATGAGTGTAGAAAATTCTGAAACTTCTTTTGTTGCAGGATTTTGGTAATTTGCCAACTGTGTTGTAAATCAGAGTTCTCTTTGAAAAGGAAGAAATGGACCAGGAAGTAACTCATCAAAAACAACCCATGTAGTCCTGAGTTGGAATTGGTGGTGTCAGAATGAACTCTGCTTGTATAAGTCATAAAAGTTGAATTGCTTTCATATTAAAGGAGAGTAAAGAGACTTCACACACAAGTGTGAAGGGCATTGATAGAATAATTGACGTAGCTGGCAGATGAAGCATAGATTAAATATAACTGAGAAAAGCTTGTATCATGCTTATACTTGTTGAGTCTAATTGACAAACTGTGGTTGTATAGGCAAACACATTCGTTCTTAGAAATATATGAAGAGAAATTAAAAGTAAAATTTTCAGATAGTACATGATAAAGCATATTTTCCAAAACATTAAGAAAATTAAGTTGAAAGCTACAAGGTAGTTTCTTGTGCTATCCTTCAATCTTCACTTTCCCTCTTCGAACATAAACTTATCTCAGAAGAACAAGGTAAAGTCCAATCATGTATCCCATTCTGAGTTGCTACCTGTTTCCTGTGCATGAGGAAACATACTTCTTGTGTGTTGATATGTTGCTAATTGTGTGTTGATATGTTGATGTGTTGATAATTCTCCCATAGTTTTCAACCTTTATTTTTTGTGTGACTTTAATGAATATTTTGAATGCATTTACAAAAATATATCTTGATTAATTTGCTGTACACTTAAAGTATGTACTTACGAACTATACTTATCTCTTTGTTGACTTTAAACATATTATCATGCATATTTTCCCAAAATTGAATAAAAGCTTACTGCATTGCAAATATATAACATGACTTTTGGTTGAGATGCCAATTACAGCAATTTTAGTGAAAATTGAGGACAAATTTGACCTATGTGATAATTTCTAAGTATTATTATTTCCCCAGTCATGAAAATTTAGGTAATTCATGATTAGAACATTTTTTTAAGATGCTAAGTATCATCAAAGATATATGCCAGAGGTATCACAGGCAATAATGTATCCCTAATAAATATCATTCTATGTGTCATATATCAATATATCTTAAAGAACATTTGCAGGCTATTTAATAATTTTGGATTTAACATTTTCTGTGAGCACATCATTGGATACTGAATAGCCAATTGTGTTCTCAAAGTTTATATAATAAATTTTACGTATGTTAAAGGCTGAAAGACTCCTTTTCTGTTTGTATCCCAGGAGAAAAACATAATTTTAATTTTACCAAGCAACACAGTTTTAAAAATATTCAACCAAAAACAAAAGAACAGAGTTATAAAATGCCTTTTTCCCAGAACAGCTGACTGAGAGGCACAGACACACAAGACCATGTTAAGAATGCTAACCCGGACACACTAATAAAGGCTCAGAGCAGGAAGTGTAAAGGTTAGCTATGCCCTGACTGTCTGTACTGGACAAGTACAGGACATGTAGAATGCAGTGTGGAGGAGATAAGTTCTGCTTCCTCATTAGAATGTGCACAGACTGATTCCAGATTCTAGCGAACAGAAACTGGAGATAGATGGCAGAATGTGCTTGTTGCACGGTCTGTATAGGAGGATAAGGCATAAGTAAGTATGCATAGTTATAATCTCCCCCGACACTGTTATTCAATGTCAGATAAAGCAACGTTAGAGAGCTGAGAGTGAAAATAGCAAAGTCAGCACAAACAAACCCTTTTGTCGGAGAAGTGTCCTACGTAGCAATACATGAGTAATATCAATGCTTATACCGGGCACAGTGGGCTTTTTAAG
This sequence comes from Montemys delectorum, assembly GCA_019843815.1. Classification (NCBI taxonomy): domain Eukaryota; kingdom Metazoa; phylum Chordata; class Mammalia; order Rodentia; family Muridae; genus Montemys; species Montemys delectorum. The sequence continues at coordinate 35,353 of JADRCD010213808.1, forward strand.
ACAGTGTTCTGGTCCTTGAAATGATCTAATCCAGGATGTGTGTGCTCAGTTGCCTCCTCTCACATGCTATTTGTTATTCTCTAAGGAAGATATTTTAACATTTGCTGGCATTAAAAATTTAGCCACTCATTGTTTTCAAATAAGCTATTTCAGAGTTACATGTTTCATGAGGAAAGAACAAGACAAACATGGAAGTCTGAGTTTGATGGAGGGTTACCAGGAAACTACCATGGCTCTTTTCAGCCACATGATTTAAAAGACAGAAACAGCATTGTATGATTAGAATCCCTCCTATGACATGAACATGTCCTTGCTGTTGGACTTGAGGATACCCCTCCCCAACCCAAAATGACTACTTGGATATGCTGTGCCCTCAGTATATAAGAGTATATATTTTTTCTCTCTGATACTATTATTCAATGTCAATCAATTTAATGTTATTTCTAAGCATGAAAAATAAAAAAAAATTTTAAGAATAGACACAAGTTTATTCTTCCTTTTAATTGTGCTCTATTTAATACCTTCCCAACACATACATTAGCTTTCTTCCCAATTCTTTGTCATCATTGTTTGTTTTGAGACAGAGTGTTATGCATTTAAAGTCTTGCTTCCAACCTGCTTTGTAGCCCAGGATGACCTTAAGCTTTTTTCTTTTTATTTTATCATTCCCCATGCTGTTGGGATTAAACGCTTGAGCAATGACTGTTTGCTGAAGCACTGGGCATCGAACTCAGGGCTTCTTGCATACTAGGAAAACACTTTATCAGCTGAACTATATCCCCAGGCAGCCACCTCTGCTTTTTTATTAAAGTTACTAACTCTTGCCAGAATATCTGAACTGATGCTGGTTTCCAGGAACAGGGATAAACAGGGAAGGGAATGGAGATTTACTTTACTGGGTAAAGTACAAAACACATTACATTGATATTTGATTTACTGTATTTCAACTCTGTGCAGTTGAAATTATTACCTCTGTTTTATAAATAAGAAAACCAAGACTCAGAAAAATTAAGTGAATCATGTAAAGTGTATGTATCAAGCCAAGATTCCACTGAGAAAGAGTCTGAGCACAAACAGTGTGCCCAGACCAACCTCTTTTCCCAACACCCTTAGATTTGAATTAATTTTAACAGCATTCTCATGTTTAATGCTCAACTTGCTCATGATTTTCTAAGAACTTCAATGTCTAAATAAAAAGGTTGGGAAGCCAGTGCTGTATGTGTGTGGCTGGGTGGCTTTTGAATGTATTTTGAAGCCAATATTAAATGTTGATTCCTGAAAAGAGGCTATTTATTGAATCACTGCATGCAGTCTCACCTTGGGTTTTCTTTGGTGGTCTTCCTTGTAAGTAATGACAAAGCAAGACATAGTTTATTTTATGAGAACTGAGAAAGTCACAGCACAGGGTGGTCTTAAATTCCACAAGCTTTTGTTAACATAGATTTTTTTCCAATCCTTAAAGTCACACTTGTATGTGTAAACAGAAGTTTTAAGAGTCATATGTTTTCAATGGGCACAGAGTCCTTGGTATGGAGCCCTCCATCTTTGGTACTCAGTCATGGTAGCTGATGGGATGAAAATCATTGAATGAGCAACAGTTGCTTTCTGTCAATGGCCTCAAATATAACTTTATGGATTTTAAAAGTTACTAATAGCTATATTATGGAATTTAACATGCTTTCTGCTTTATGATTAATTTTTCACTTCAAACACATGAGAATTCACTTTCTTGCATTCCAATATGTATTTCCCTAGGCATGACTGACTGAACGGAATTAAACTCAACTAATATTTTTTCTTTATATTTGGCTTGAAACATTCCCATGGCTCTGTGAAATAAGGGCTCAGATTATAGTTACAGACCAAAGAAAATTCCATTTAAATGTATGTTAAATTGCAGAGTCAGATAATAATCATAATATGTACATACTAACTTTGTTATATTTGGATTTGTTTAAATAGTTTAATTTAAATACATTTTAAGTTTAGTCACTATCTGTGGGCTAGCTTCTATTTCTGTTTGCTTTTCATTAAATATTGTATTACTAAGAACTAAGATAATAGACAAAATATGCTTCCACAAAAATATTTTAGCCTCAACTTAAATTATTTATAATTATGGCATTTACTTTCAATTATTTACAAATATAAAAATTAATAACACTGAGATATTTATATTCTTATCTGTGTGTAGCATTCAATCAAGAGTGAGTTACCATGTGGTTATAGACATGGAAGTAGTTATGTGTAATGTGTTGTTAGTTGTGCTATTTGTGAACTGGTGATGTGTGCAATTAGTAGTAAAAAGTACTGAGAACTTGAAACAATACAGAAATAACATGTGTCAGTAGCTACTGCTCTATGAAGCAAGGGAGAGTCTATGGCAGTCTCCTTCCTCCAGGGCTGAAATTCTAGTCTCATTTCAGAGAAATTCTGAATGAATGAATGAATGAATGAATAGCAGAAAAGCCCACTTCCTGCTGGTGGATTTTCTAGACACCTACTCTCTTGAATGCTGAGGAAAGTTGTGCATCAGAAAGTTCCTTGTCAGAGATATTCAAATAGTCGCCTGAGGAAGGTAAGCTGGTAGGCTGCTGACCACTGGGCTCTGGAAGAGATCATTTGCAATTCTTTCTGTAACCTAGTAATCAGAGTTGCAATTTGTAGACTATGGAAGGAGCAATGGGTAGATGTGGGTGTCAAGGTGCCTAGTAGCTGGGATTACTGCTCAAAGTCGTAAGAGTTCTTAGCCTTGCTTAGCATGGTAGAAGCAAGAGCTAATGAATGTTGTCTTGTGTTAGTAACTCCAGCTCGAAGAGAGTAAATAAATTAAGTAAAATGATTAAGCAAATAGGCAAATGTGCTGAAGAAAACTGGAGCTGAGTTTGTTTCATGCCTGAGATATTATTTACAAATATAAAAAGGAAGGATGAAATGAACCTCTATGGTGTTAAATGGAGGTAGAAAGTTGATATAATTTAATTTGAAGGGAAGTGTATGTGTGTATGTTTTGGGAGAATGTTGTGTCCGTATGCCTCCTGTTCTTACCTCTGCCCCAAAAAAGGAACTAGAATGGAATCCGAGTAAATAATGAACATGTCCAACATCAAGATGCCGATCTTCAAATACTATTCTCTGCCCAAACTGGAGGCGATTGAGTTCAGAAATTAGTCCATATGTATATGGTGAACTCTTTTTTGTTTTTTAACAAAAATGCCAAGACTATTGAACTAGGAAACAAAAAGTCCTTTCAATAGCCAGTGATGTGACAACTAATGCAGCAAACTAATGAAATAATAATCATATAATGTATAATAGCAAAGATTCAAATGTGAGAATATGTAACGATTACAATTTTTTAACAGTAAGAGAGAGGGAGAGAGGTAGAGAGAGAGAGAGACTTGGTAACTGAGAATGGGGGTACTAAGGAAAAGAAAAACCAGGGTGTCCAGATCTACTTTCACAGAACAGGCCAAAAGCATGAAGTGAGCAAAGGGGCATTACATCAGTAACCAGCATGGCATCAGATTAAAAATGACTGAATATATTATAGTTTAATATTGGTTGTAGCCTTGCCAAATATTATTATTTTCTTTTTTAATTGGATAGTTTCTTTATTTACATTTCAAATGTTATCCCCTTTCCCTGTAACCTACTCTGTTATCTGCTATCCCATCCCTCTCTCCCTGCTTCTATGAGGGTGTTCCAATACCTACCTACCCACTCCTGCCTCCCCACCCTCGAATTTCCCTACAATGGGGCATCAAGCCTTCACAGGACCAAGGACTTCCCCTCCCATTGATGAGTGACAAGGCCATACACTGCTACATATGTGGCTGTAGCCAGTCCCTCTGTCTCTATTCCTTGGTTGGTCTAATCCCTGGGAGCTCTGGGGGGTCTGGTTGGTTGATATCGTTGTTCTTCCTATGGGGTTGTTTTGATATGGACATTATTACACAATACCATGGACTTGCCTGGAGGGGATTTTTTTTAAAATTGATATTCATGCCAGATCATTTAAAAATATGATCTTCACTGGGCGGTGGTGGTGCATGCCTTTAATCCCAGCACTTGGGAGGCAGAGGCAGGTGGATTTCTGAGGCCAGCCTGGTCTACAAAGTAAGTTTGAGGACATCCAGGGCTGTATAGAGAAACCCTGTCTCAAAAAACAAAAAACAATAAACAAAACAAAACAAAAAAAGATCTTCATGTAGGTGAAGTGATGCATATTTCTGGCTCAGCCCTTTTACTAGCTGCAACATTAGGCAACGTGTATCATCACCCATAGACGTCATTTTTTTTATTCACAAAATAGGATAGAAGTGATTCAGCCTGGTGAGGGAGTTAAATGGGTACAATGTGTACAACACACAGATCTGCAACTGGCATAGCATAAGTCTTCAAAAAATACCTTATTACCATTTATTAAGGTTTCAGCAAATTGAGATTTCAGAATTTTTCTTTGTTTTCTGGCATGCATGCTTGTGTGTGTGCGCCTGTGTGCATGCGTGTGTGTGTGTGTGTGTGTGTGTGTGTGTGTGTGTGTGTGTGTGTAAATGTTTATGGCTATTTGTGTATGTAGAGTTCAGAGGTCAAGTTCAGGTGTCTTTCTCAATCTTCTCTGTCCGTTTTTTCTTTTCTTTTTCTTTTTCTGAGATGAGAGTCTCACTATGTAGACCTGGCTCATCCTGAACTTACTATACAGGCCAGGCTGACATCAAAAATCAGAGATTCAGTCTCTTAAGTGCTGGTATTAAAAGTACGTGCTGCCATGCTTGGTTTGAAAGCCTTGCTTTTGGGTATAGTTTCTCACTCAGCCTAAAGCTGTGATGGTTTGCTAGCAAACTCGAGTTCTTTTCTCCAGCACTGTACTTACAATGTGTGCCGCAACACCTGGAACTCTATAACTCATGTCCTTATGCTTTCATGACAGTTCACTGACTGTGCCATCTCTTCTGCTCCAGGTTTAAAAGAAATTAAGCAATTTGACAACAGCATATTTTCTTATAAGTAAAAGTCTTGTAGGAGCACAGGGTTTAGAATTCTTGAGATCATTCTCTATTGATTAGTTCATGCATATAATTCTCAATGGTAACCATAAAGAGTGTTAGAGAGAGCAGGTTTTGGTTCTCAGTTGATGATACATTTTTTGGATTTCTTTTTGTGTCTTCTTGTGTGTTCATATGTGTACACAGGTATATAGGGATATGCATGTTCAGGTCAAGAAGTCAAGCTAAGGGGTTGTTACTTAGCACATGTCCAATTAGCTTTTTGAGACAGGATCTCTCATCAGCATAGAGGTCACAATTAGGATCCCCTTGTCTCTTCCTCTCCAGTGTTGAGAGTCACCAGACAGTTTATTTGTTTATTCTTTCCTTCCCTCCGTCCTTCCTTTCCTTTTTCCCCTTCCCTTTCCTTCCTTCTTCCTTTCCTTCATTCCTTCCTTCCCTTCCTTCCCCTTCCTTCCCTTTCTTTCTGGCCTTTCATCTTCCTTCTATCCCTCCCTCCCTCCACTACTCCCTTCCCTCTCTTTCTCACTCCCTTCCTTCCTCCCCTCCCTCTGTCCCTTCCTCCCTTCCTCCCTTCCTCCCTCCCTCCCTCCCTTCCTTCCTTCCTTCCTTCCTTCCTTCCTTCCTTCCTTCCTTCCTTCTTTCTTTTTATGCATGTGTTGTTTCAGTGTTGCACACCTGCAAGACAAGGGATGTATGAACTGAGCAATCACTCAGACTTTTTTTTCTTAATTCCAATATTGATTAATAAGAAATTGGTACAAATATATTATAAAAATGTGCAAGTTTTAGATAAGATCAGAATGTGGCCACATTGCTAACTGCTTTTCTAAGTATTTATAAATGTTACATGGAAAGAATTTAAATGTAATTTATAGAAAACCATCCCTCCCTTTTATTAAGAGGAACAGCTATGTCATCCCAATTTATAGTGATTTTTAAAAGAACAAATAACTATGTGCTATATTTGAGTTTTCAGAGCAGATTATCCCAATAGTCAATATGATATGATAAAATTGGATGTAATATTTGGACAAGTTTTCTGACTCATTCATAAAAACTGCAAGAAAAATGGATTGTCTTCAAGATAGTTTAAGTGCAGTATCCAAAAGAAATATTCTTGTAATTTCATAAAAAATATCTTTGTTATTTATTGCAGATATTTTGAGAAGATGACAAAAACAAAATTATATAGTGTTATATACAGCATTTCCAAATGCCAACTCAAGAGTGATTCATTTATACTAACAGCTCCTTTCTCATGTAAGTCACTCACTTTTTCTTTTCATGTACTTTACTTTGGTCACAAAAGTACCACTTATGCCCTTCTCGCTCCATTCTGCAGCTGCATGAGAAAAGAGGGCACATTTGGAGCATCAAGTTTAAGGTGATTTTTAAAGATCTGGTGCAGGCTGGAGAGATGACTCAGTGGTTAAGAGCACTGGCTGTTCTTCCAGAGGTCCTGAGATCAATTCCCAGCAACTACATGGTGGCGCACTACCATCTGTAGTGGGGATCTGGTGCCCTCTTTTGGTGTGTCTGAAGACAGCGACAGTGTACACACATACATGAAATATGTGTGTGTGTGTGTGTGTGTGTGTGTGTGTGTTAAATCAGGTGCTATCTCGTAAGGATGGCTCTGAGGGATTATCTAGGTAAGCTTAAATGAGCAAGCAGGGAGATCTACCCTTGTACATGGTCAAGACCATTCTGTAAGCTGGATCCCTACATTGTGTAAGAAGGAAAAAGCCAACTGAACCTGTGCATTTATTGCTCTCCTTCCTGACCACAGATGTAAGATGACTGGCTACCTCACATTACTGCTGCCATGATCTTCCTACCACATTATGGCACACGGCACTCCTGAACTGCAAGCCAAAATAGACCTGACTTTATTTGCACTTGTTAAGTATCTTGTCACTGAGACATAAGACAGTTTGTGCCATATGTTTTCCTCTAGTCCTTGTAGTAACTCAGCTGAAAGCCATAAGTCATTCAGATTATCTTTTATTCTTTCTACTGACAAATAAAATAATTCAAAAGAAATTACATAAATTCTTCCATGGAGTAAACTATATATATAGAATACTGTAAAAATTATTAATTTAAGTTATTTATTTAGGTATTTCTGAATCTGAAAAATAAAAAATATCACAAGAGTGGAGACTTTGTCCTGGCATTCTTTTTTAATTCATTGTCAAGAGGACAGTGATAAAAATAAAATATGAGGTAGTGTTTAGTCATAACTGCTCCCTCATCCTGGTGGCACACTGACATCTATGGAAAAAGTCATGTTCTGAAGGGGATAAAGTGAAAAATCTTTTTGGGGAGCAACCCCAGGGAAATGACTCGTACAAGGAAACCCTGAAAGAACACTGGAAATGGAAGTTAGCTTTTTGACTCATCAGTTAATTTTGGATTTCCCAAAGTATGGCCAGTGTCTTTATCAATAGTCACCAATACAAATCTGTGCTAGCAGCTGTGCCTTTTCATAGCACCAGGATTTGCTGTATCTTCAAAGAGCCAATGTAGCTTGTGCATTGATCACATAGCAGCCTATATATATATATATAAATAAATAAATAATAAAGTTTATATATATATATAAAATAAAGTTTATTCAGGACATGAGGAGGGGAGTTGAGAGGATAGTAGAGGCATAGAAAGGCAGAGAGGGAGAGAGAGAGGGAGAGAGAGAGAGAGAGAGAGAGAGAGAGAGAGAGAGAGAGAGAGAGAGAGACTGGTCATGAGTATCACCACCCCTATCTCTACCCCAGCACATCAGTTACTACAGGACTAGGCATATCCTCTCTCACTGAAGCCAGGAAAAGCATCCCAGTCACTGTAACAGGATTCATAGACAGGCAACAAATTCAGGGATAGCCCTGCTCCAGTTGTTGGTACACCCACATGAAGACCAAACTGCACATATGTTACATATGTGCAGGGGCCATGGTCCAGTCTATGCATGCTCTTTGGTTGGTGGTTCAGTCTCCGGGAACTCCCCAGGATCCAGGTTAGTTGATTCTATTGGTCCACCTATAGAGTCCCCATCCTCTTCAAGTCCTTCAGTCCTTCCCCCAACTCTTCCACAGACTCTCTGAGCTCCATCTAATCAATATTTGGCTATGGGTATCTGCATCTATTTGGGCCAATTGTTGGGTAGAGCTTCTCAGAGGACAGTTATACTAGGATCCTGTCTGCAAGCATAACAGTATCCTTAATAGTGTCAGAGATTGGTTCCTGCCCATGGGATGGGTCTTAATTTGGGCCAATCATTGCTGGGCCATTCCCTCCAGCTCCACTCTATCTTTTTCCCTGCAGGACTTATAGGCAGGACACATTTTAGGTTGAATGTTTTGTGGGTGGGTTGCTGCCTATATTCCTCTACTGGGAGTCCTGCCTGGCTACAGGAATTGGCAAGTTCAGGATCCATATCCTCCACTGCTAGAAGTTTCAGCTAGAGTCAAACCCATGGAAACCCTGGGGCTTCCTCCCATCCCAGGTCTCTGGCATGTCCTAGAGATGCCTCGGTCCCTGGCTGATTTCTGTTTTCTCTCCCCTGCTCTCCCTACATTGGATCCCCCCCTCCTCTCCCAATCCCCTCTCCCAGAAGAGGTAATTATATTTAATTGAATATTAATTATAGTGATTTCTTAATAAGCCTATCAATAAGTTTTGTTTCATCAATCAGTTGTGGTTTCTTCATTAGTATTCTACTAATGAAGTAGTCTATAGGAATGTCTTGGGGACAAATAAAAATGAGAAGTTTGTTAAGTTCAAGCAAAGTAGAATTATAATGGCTAATCTTAGTTGTCAATTAGACACAACTAAGAGTTGTGCTTTTAGAGTTATTAGAATTTCTCATGTGATCTGTTCTCTCCTTTTATCAGATTAAAAGGAGATGATATAAGACAAAAATGATTAGTAGCTTTCCAGGGTCTGCTTCAAAAAATCTGTGGCTCTTGTCATGCAAAACTTCATCTTTGATGCCTTTTATTCTAGACATTTTCTTTTTCTCTTACTTACATATCCAGAGTTGGTAGAACTACAATCCTTTTCTTCTGTCCATAAACTCCTACAGCAAACATTTTTTAATGCTTGTAGTTCTTTGAAATTACAGAGGTAATACATCAGAAAAACAATCCACTTACAAACTGGCAAAGTATTTATGCAAGCATTTCAGATAAAACATTAGACCAAGGGATATGGCTCAGATAGAGTACTTGTATTGCATACACATAAAAGCTCTCAGACTACAGAAAAAAGATCTAAGGCTTGAGAAATGTTACTTAACTTCACTAACAACCAAACTGGTAAAAATTAAAATTTATGATGTAAAGATAAGGAAGAATAACACCTGTAAACTACTAGTTGAAGCTGGAGAGATGGCTCAGGGGTTAGAGAGATGACTCGGTGGTTAAGAGCACTGACTGCTCTTCCAGAGGTCCTGAGTTCAATTCCCAATAACTTCATGATGGCTCACAACCATCTGTAATGGGATCTGAAGCCCTCTTCTGGTGTGTCTGAAGATTGCAACAGTGTACTCACATATTTAATATAAATAAATCTTAAAAAAACCAAACCTACTTGTACAAGTAACACCTTGGTACAACTAGAGTTTGATCTGGCATTGCATATGGAAACTAAAGACATACAATGGCTACTGCAGATCAGCAACTCAACCCCTAGGTACCTGTGCCAAACAAGTAGCAGATGTACACCAATGTTTGCACAAAAGACTTATAGTCACATTATTTGTAACAGACAAAACTTCTGAGTCATGTTCCTGTAAGAATTGAGTAATTATGATGGGAAGAACATTATGTTTGTGATGCGCATAGCAGAGCACTAGTAAAGACTACTGTATTCTTTATTGTCTGTGTTCCTTCTGTTGGTTTTTGTTAATCTAAACAACTCAATGTTTCATGTAATTTTTATATCTTACTTGGAAGAAAATAAACCATAAGTACTCAGGTAAAAGATCTAATGTAATAAACAAGGTGTTTAGCATTATAGTAAATGCTCAATTAAATCTAGCTGTTGCCATGGGTGTTATAGTGTGTATTTGTAAATATTAACACATTTGAGTTTGAGGCAGAAAGCAAGCCTGGACTAAAATGAGATCTATTTCATGTTAACTAAAAGAGCTTTAGGTCACATACTTAAGTCTCTTAATTGTATCATGAGATTTTGTCACGTGATTGACCTTGTTACATTTACATTTTTCCATATACACTTAAAGATGTTCCCATGGTATAACAGAGTGGGTAGGGGTGATAAGGGTCCTTTCATTCCCTGATAATATGTACAATTGATGGTTGATGGGGCAGAAAGACATTTTCTTCTGGTAAGGTACCCACTCTCCCGTAAATAGCCCTAATGAAGCTCATTGGGTCATACACACACACACATACATACACACACACACACACACACACACACACACGACATAAAAGAAGAGAAGCTATGGGAAAAGTAACTTTTTGGAATAGGAGGGGGATGGGGGAAGTGTGTAGCTGTCTAGCAGCCATGGATGAACTGGTTATCTGAAGGGGAGGCTGGAAACCAAAAAGGATGAGGGGGTGAGAGAAGGATGAAGCCAAGACAAAGGTTTCTGATCAAGTCTCAAAGTTTAATTTTTAGCTCTGAGTTTATATAGGGGAAACCCACAGACCCACCCTTTGTTTCAGGTGGATTGAGTTGCAAAGCAAGCTCAACAGGCAGTCAGCTCCTCAAAGTTCAGGTAGGAAATTGCAAATACAGAGAGGCCAGGTAGGAGTACAAGATTTATTTGTTTTCCATGATCCTGTCTAGGGAATAAAGTGGCTAGGTGGCCATTCCTGTCTTAGGTCCATGTCTATATTGCTCATTCTTACCCATCATGGACCACAAACATAGATTTTTGATATATGTGTCTGCTTAAGTCAATAGGAGCTCAAGGACACACTTAGCAGTTTCTGGCCACTGGCCTTCAAAAGCACACTCTTTCCCGTTCAAAACAAAGCCCTGAAGGACATGTGAATATGCACTCAATGTATTTCTTCATAATGATGAATAACTGCCATGGTGAATAGCTGAGCTTGCTGAAAGATATCCTGTGGGAAGGCAACTAATCTGCTCAAGACATAAGGTTTAAAAGTTAAAAGCAACAAGATTGCTTTTTTTTTCCCCTGAGCAGTGTAGAAGTAAAAGGTATAAGTCACAGGGAAGTAGAGAACCAGGATTCAAAGCATCCTCGATTCTGTCCTTTTTTATCCACTGCCAATGTAACTTCATAAAGAAGTACAACTAACATCCTAATATGTCTCTGAAAATGTCCAGAACCAGCCTTCCAAATGAAGACTGTCGTTTCCTTTTTTCCAATATTGAATTGATTTTTACTGTCACATTAAAGGAAAGAGGCAAGTCTTTATAACTTCTCTTTTTGATTAATTTTTCTAAGTCAGTCTCTACCATCTCCATGTTCTCTGTACCACAAGGTCTAAAAGCTTGAAGCAAGGTAGCTTGTCTAATCTGGGATGTAGACAAGCAAAGGTGGGTCAGGAACATATGTCCAATACAGCTTTCCTATCACCATTGTCAGGACACTCAGCAAACTCACAGGTCAGCATCATTTTTTGTTCCAGCATCAATATGTCTAACCAATCACTCTGGCAGCTAGCATGTTCCTGCAGCATCTTGCAGAAAATATGCAAACATGCCCTCTTTCCCATATTAAATACCTGATCAGGATCATGCCATATGCCAGTATGTGGATCCTTCCATTTCATCTAGGCATAAGTATGCCTCATTGTAGGGTGGCATAGACACTCAGCAGAGAGTTCCTTGACATTCAAATTTTAAAATTTTAAAACAAATATGATTTAAATAATCTATTCAGGAAAATAAATCCCCCCTTTTTATTTGTTTTGTTTTGTTTTGTTTTTATGAAGATATTATTTTAAAGTTCCATGGGCCTGTTCCACAATACCCTTTCTTTAGGAATCCCAGTAATAAGTGTAATATTAAATTGTCTACAAAACATCTCAAATGCTTGACTGTAATAGTCACTTCCATTATCTGTTTTAATCTGATTTGGAACACCAAGCATAGAAAAATAATACAGGCAATGACTAGTTATATTTTTAGTTGCTTCTCCTGTTAAAACAATTGCAACTAGAAAGCCTGAAAACATGTCAATAGTCACATGTACATATTTTAATTTTCCAAAATCAGAAATATGAATACCATCCATTTGCAATAATTGACTTGGTGTAAGTCCACAATGAGTAACAACATTATGTGGTAAGGTAGAAATTGAGGACATTGAGGGCAAGTCTTTACAATTTGATGTGCATACTTTCTAGAAATACCAAATTGTTGACTCAAACTATTCCTATTTTGATGATGTAAATAATTAGATTGTATGGCCAATTGTTCCTGTGTAAGGCCTAAAATCGGCCTAGTATACAAATCTGCTATGGCATTTCCCTAAGAATTCTGTGCAGGAAATCCAGTATGAGCTCTTAAATGTCCAAAGACAGTCCTTTAAAAGAACAGTAATTTGTCTTGAGTTGTATTTGCATAAATAATTGCAAAATTTGAGAATTAACAGGAAAAAGGAACAATTTCAAGCAATTGCAAATCATGAGCTATGTATTGGCTATCAGTATATGAATTAAAAGCTTAATTTTTCAACATTTCAAAAACAGTGGCTACAACACGGAATGCAATTATTTGTGCAGAAGAGGAGGGAAACTCAAGAGAATAAACATGTGATCCAAATACATATACTGCTTTCCCATTAGATAAGCCACTTGTAAATACAGTAAGCACTTTCTCTATTGGCTATATATACAAACTTACAGGAAATACAAGAGCATTCATACAAGCAAATTGTAACAACTTGTCTTTTGGGTAATGGTTATCAATGTTGCCTAAAAGTTTGCCATGAAATAGGCCAAATATTCTGCAATAACCAATTTATTTGCTGTTTGGAATAAGGAATAAGTGCTTCATGAGGTTCTTAAGGCATTCTTTCCAAAATACTTTCATGATTCTATCCTACAATTCTGTATTAACACAGCAACAGCTACATAATAGAGTGTTCAAACTTTACTTGGAGATAAAGAAAGATGAACCCACATTAATGGTCCTTTTTGCTAAAGAACTGCTGTGTGAAACAGCCAACAAATGATCTATAGTCTATATAATATATCTGCTGTTGGCTAGTGCTTCCTCTACTTTCTGCAAAGTTATTTGTCCCTCACCAGTTAATTTGCATTCCCCTTGAGAACATCAAACAGAGGCTTAATTCCTCCTGTAGTGAACTGAAGGTCTTAGCCAATTAAAATCTCCTAGAAGCTTTTTAAAGTAAATAAACTATCTTTTCTTATTTGAATTTTCTGTGCCACAGTTTATTTAGGATATAATTGATGCCCAAAATACTGAAAAAGATTTTGCCTTTGAATCTTTTCTGGAGCGACAACTACTATAAAATTTTAAAACTTGTTGTATAAGAGCAAAGGCTTGTAGTAAAACCCCATCAGAAGGATCTGCTAATAAAATACCTTCCATATAATGAATAATTTACACTCAAAGATTCAAAGTCCTAACTTCTTGTTTTGAAGCAGAAACAATTTTTTTTTGCATAATTTAGGGCTATTGGCCATTCCTCGAGGCAAAATTTCCAATGATATCGCTTTATAGGCTCTTTAAAATTACAAGCTCACTAAAAGTAAACCCTTTACAATCATCAAGATGCAAAGGAACAGTATAAATACAATCTTCCAAATCCATAATAATTCTATATGCATTTACTGGAATGGAAGCTGGAGTAGGCAAGCCAGATTGTAATGCTTTCCAAAGTTCTTGGTTTCATTAACCTTTCATAAATCTTTGAACTTTGTTTTAGATTAATGAAATAACCAATCCCTTAGAGGTGAGTAAATACATCATCTCCAGTGTCTATTAATCCTTCAAAGCCCCTTTTCTTCAATTAATATTTTAAGGTTAGCAGGTAAAATTATAATGCCATGGGGGGAAGCAGCCATAATTTTGGTCCTTTTATAATAATGATGCTTCAGCCTAAAAGTAATCCCCAGGTCCCTAGAGGCAAGGGCCCCAAAACTCCTGTAGGCAGAGTTTGCAAGACAAAAGCAGTGCCACACAAGCCTCCCCTGAGGCTTCTCTGAGTTTTGTATTAACTCAAATGTAAATGTTTGCTGTAGTCCCCAGCAAGGCAGCAGCCATAGCCAGACCCTGATCATAAGGTGGTCCAATTTCTGTCTCCAAAAATTCTACTAGCTACTTTCATCAGTTCATCCACAAATTACTGAAACAGTTCATCACCTTGTTTGATCCCAGATAAAATCTCACTGAGATCTCCATTAAAAGGGGCAGCAGGCCAGTATTACTCTTGCAATCATCTCCACTTGCTTGATTTTTTTTTAATTAAAAACATGGGTGAGTTAGAATCCTGAGTCTGTAGCCAATGAATCACTGGCAGTTTGACTATAATTTTTAAGTTTCTTTTGCAGTATTAGAGCATAAACATAACTTTGAAAACCAAAATTCAACTCTTAACAGTGTAAACAACTTATTCTCTTTAAAAATCTATATCAAGAGCATTACTTTGACATTACAAAGTTTTGGGCTGCCAGTTCTTATATATGAATGCATGACAGTGTAACTTTTAATACCTCATTTAAGAAACATTATTTTAAATCTTATTGTTTATAAGTCTATTTTATAGGATACAAATTACATAAAATATAATCCCAATTTAGAAGTAGCTTTAGGGACCTGTTTTCCTGGGTTGGCTCATGCCATTCTGTTGTTTAAAATGACTCCAACCTGAGTTACTAGTTTTAAGCTAACTTTCTTGTTACCAATGTTACAAATTTTTAATCTTACCCAATAACTGACAAGCCAATACTCTATAACCAAGACATGCAGAACATATTTATACCTTTAAAAGTAGTCAGAAACAAAAATGAAGTGGCTTCACACTTCATTATATCTTTAGACCAAACAAAATTTTCTTATCCTTTCTAGCTGTAATTTCAAGAGAAAAAAGCACCTTGTCATTGGCTGAGCTCAGTAAACACAATTGAAGAGATTTTTCTATAAATAAACAGTCATCAAGTTATTTACCATAGAACTTGAGACACTGCTGGCCCCTTTATAAGCAGCCTTTCAGCTCCTGGCAGGGCTTCTCCTGCTGTGCTTGACTCCTAGATAAGGGTGCAGGGAAACTTACCAGTTTCTGCTTTGCAAATTGAGACTGTCTTCTAAACAAGTTAAACTAAATCAAGGGATGAATAGGCAGCAGATAAAGTTTTAACCATTTTTTCTTTTGAACATGAAATACAGAACAATAATCATTCAAACAATGAAACAAAAAATTGACACACGTGGAAAGATTGGTGTACTAAGGACAGACAATGCACAGAGAGGGAACTTGTTGTAACCAGAACTAAGAATATCTCCAATAACAGCCAGAGAGGAAGCAGGATGTCTCCTGTCCCTAGAAGAGCTCTGATCATTTTCCTTTTTTTTTTTTTTTTTTTTTAACTAATGCATCCCAGACAGTGGACAACAGCTTTTCTTAAACCTATTCTCTCTCTTTCTCACGTCATTTGTATATTTACCATTCCTACTTCTGGAAACCACGTATAGCATAAATCTACTTGAACAAAGAACTTTTCTAACATCTATTTTTGTTTTTCATTTTTCTCTTCTCTTCTCTTCTCTTCTCTTCTCTTCTCTTCTCTTCTCTTCTCTTCTCTTCTCTTCTCTTCCCTTCGCTTCCCTTCCCTTCTCTTCTCTCTCCCTCCCTCCCTCCCTCCCTCCCTCCCTCCCTCCCCCACCTCTCTCTCTCAGCTACAGATAGATACGTATAGAAATCCTCCATCCCAATTGCATTGTCATATCCCCAGGTGAATTCAGCATCCAGGTGGACACTTACTCAGCCTAGCCTGTGTTAAATTCGGCATGGGTGCCCCACTTGTGAAGACACAGGGACAGAGATTGCTGCATTCAGCAAGAGGTTTTTATTGATCCAGTATACTGGGGTTGTCTAGCATTCCGAGCAAAGGCGACCTGAGGTACAAAAGCACACACCTTTTATACCTTCCCAGTACATAGGTTTACAGCATGAGTTGGTTATCTCTCATTGGTGGAGCCCATTGTTCTTTGTTTCCATTGACCTCTGTGCCCCAGGTGAGGAGGAAATACCGATTGCACATAGGAGGGGTGGGAGGAGATTCACCCATTACTGGGGACGTATCCTGGAACCAGGAATTACTCCCTACAATTAGGGCACCTTCTGGGGACTGATGTTTGCTCAATAAACCCTTCTGAAGCTCTGTTGTTAGGCTTAATGGAAATTCCTTGCTCCTTGGTGTTTTTACGAGGTGTCTCTGTTTGCTCAATTCTTATACCTGTATCCCTTTTTTGTTTTTGTTTTGTTTTTTTGTTGTTGTTTTTGTTTTGTTTTTATTTTTTCGAGACAGGGTTTCTCTGTCTGCCCTGGCTGTCCTGGAACTCACTCTGTAGACCAAGCTGGCCTCGAACTCAGAAATCTGCCTGCCTCTGCCTCCCAAGTGCTGGGATTAAAGGCGTGCACCACCACTGCCCAGCTGTATCCTCTTTTAAAGCACATCATGCAACAACAGCCTCCAAAAAGTAAACTTTATAACCATCACTAGCATTAAAGCTGTTTGTTGCTTACCACTGTGCAGGATACTGTTAATTTTCTTCCATTTTCTGTGGAGCTCCACCAAGACAGCATTTCTCAATCCATCCCCATGCCCAACCCCTGTTTTCAGTTCCCTCATTCTGGTACCACCTGTAGCTGTCCAGCAGCCATGGATGAACTGGGTACCAGGAAGGGAGGCTGGAAATGAAAAGGGATGAGGGGGCAAGAGAAGGATGAAGCCAAGACAAAGGTTTCTGATCAAGGCTCAAAGTTTAATTTTCAGCTCTGCATATATATAGGGAAAACCCACAGGCCCACCCTTTGTTTCAGGTGGATTGACTTGCAAAGCAAGCTCAGCAGGTGGTCAACTCCTCAAAGTTCCCATAGGAAATTGCACAAGATGCTAGGCCAGGTGACACCAGGGTTTGTTTAGCCTACTCAAGGCAGGGGGAAGGTCACAGAAGGGGGTATGAATATGATCCAAGTACAGTATGTGTGTATATATATATGTATGTATGTGTGTGTATATATATATATATATATATATATGCTCATAAAACCTTTAAAAGATAAAAAAAATCTGTAAATATTTGTTATTATTTGAATATGAAACCTTCATGGACTCATGAATCGAAGTCTAGGTCCTCAGTCAATTGGCAGTGCTATTTTGAGATGTTATAGACTCTTCATGTAGTGGGATCTAGCAGGAGAATGTAGGGATATTCTGTCCCTGTTCCTTCCTTTGTGCCTCCCATTTCTTTTTCTCTATGTGTCATGATGTAGACAGCCACTCTTCCATGTACCATTACAGTCAAGCCATTCTACTAAAGTACATGGAGGCTTTGATATTACACTGCTAAATTAAAAATTATTTTCTAAAATTGTTCTCTCAGTAGTTCTGGTGATAGAATACTTCATCTCCATTCCTCAACTTTATTTTTTAATCTTCTCAACCTCTTCTAAACCATTTCTACCTCTGTAATTTGAAATATTAAACAAATGTTTACTGTAGGAGTTTATGGAAAACTTTATTTTTTACTCCTTCAAGTTGACTTCATCCATTGAATTACTCACTGATATGGACCTTTATAAAATAGCCCTTGAAGTACTGAACTCATTGCCCTTTCCTTGCCTTGTTAGAGCTCCCAGGCCACGTGTACTGCATTTAGATTTTTTCAACCTTATTTATTCTTGGCTCTGCATCTCTTTGTAAGTTATCATTTTACTTTTTTACTGTATTTTTTTTTTAACTTTTATTGCATTAAGATGAGAACAGTTACATGATTTCAATTTGTCTGAATTTGTTAACATTTAAAAACATATTTTAAATAAATAGAATTAAATCACATTCTTGTTTTCCTTTTGTACCCCAACTCCTCCCAGAGACCCCTTCTTCAATACCTACAATATCTTTTTTTGTCATATTCCTTAAAATTTATAAAATATTATAACAATAAAAATGAGCATTGTAAAAGCTGTTTGATATAAAAAAATCAATTTAACAGTGTTATGTAGATGCTTGTCTACAGCAGTACTGCAAATACATACGCTTTTCTCACTATAAATTTCAAATAACTCCAAACATATTAACTGTATATTTCAAAATAATACATCACTACTAGTATTTTCTTAAATGAACATAAATATGTAAAGTCTTTTTATTTGTTTGTTTTGTATTTAGTAGAGTTTAAAATCTTGGATCTTTCTGTGGACAAGCCCCAAATAAGAACAATTTTTAGACATTGGATTTCATTGTAATAAGGCTGTACTTCAACGACCCTCAAATCACTGAAGGATTTTACCTCTATGGTAGCTAAGCTGAGAGTTGAAAGTTCTGCTGCACCAAGGAATAAATTGTAGGCACGATTTTTAGATACAGACTTCCTGCTATGGTCAAAAAGCTATTTGACTTGAGTGTGTGACTTTATTCTCAGCCCACAGAGAATAGGTTACATTCATTTAAGAAATGGTGTGTGTATTAAGATAGTCTATCCATAAAGTCATTCACCAACTGTTTCAATGAACAATGGTTCTGCATGGAAGGTGGTATAGACATTAGGTGAGGATAAGAATCTGGTTCATTGGCTGTGATGATTTTGAAAAGCATTCATCTCAGAGAAAGAGTAACTTATAAAGTCCTCTTCTTCAAACTTGATACAAGAGCTAGAAATATCAAGCAAAGCATTCAGTCTCACTCTTTGTTGTTCTCTTTCGTACAAGCCACCTCCCAAGTTAATTGTCTATGTCTCCCTTGGGCATATAAATACTTTTGACATATATAAGCTCTTCTGAAAACCATAGTATAGGGTAAAACATGAAATAAACAATACTGCTAGTAGAGAGGCTGAGATAGGAGAAGCAAGATTTCAAGACCCTTATGTTGTGCACAACAAGACAGTGTCACAAAGAAGCTGAAAGTATATATAGATTGTACAATATTGGACCCATTTCTTCAATTACCAAATTAGAGAGACCATTGGAAGACAATCAACAAATTTCTAATGCCTCATACTTTTGGATTTCAATCGCTTAGGATTTGTTGGTAATATTAATTTTCATATTACAATATTAAGAAAAGGTAATTGTCACTTCCTGTTGTTTTTGTTGTATGAGGTGGAATTAGATTTTTGTGAATTTGTTGAAAGATTACTTTCTTGCTTCTTCTGGGGTGTAGTTTTGCTCCTTATGTTGATGTTTTCCATCTATTATCCTTTGGAGGTCTGGATTTGTGGAAAGATATTGTGTAAATTTTGTTTTGTCATGGAATATCTTGTTTTCTCCATCTATGGTAATTGAGAGTTTTGCTGGGTATAGTAGCCTGGGCTGGCCTTTGTGTTCTTGTAGGGTCTGTATGTCATCTGCCCAGGATCTTCTAGCTTTCATTGTATCTGGTGAGAAGTCTGGTGTAATTCTGATAGGCCTGCCTTTATATGTTACTTGACCTTTTTCCCTTACTGCTTTTAGTATTCTTTCTTTGTTTTGTGCATTTGTTGTTTTGACTGTTATGTGGAGGGAGGAAGTTCTTTTCTGGTCCAGTCTATTTGGAGTTCTGTAGGTTTCTTGTAAGTTCATGG
The DNA here is from genome assembly GCA_019843815.1 of Montemys delectorum. NCBI lineage: Eukaryota > Metazoa > Chordata > Mammalia > Rodentia > Muridae > Montemys > Montemys delectorum. The sequence goes on from JADRCD010213808.1 coordinate 55,119, forward strand.
ACATCTTTTTCTTTAGGTTAGGGAAGTTTTCTTCTACAATTTTGTTAAAGATATTTACTGGCCCATTACATTGGAAGTCTTCACTCTCTTTTATACCTATTATCCTTAGGTTTGGTCTTCTCATTGCATCCTGGATTTCCTGGATGTTGTGGATTAGGAGCTTTTTGCTTTTTGCATTTTCTTTGACTGTGTGTCAATGGTTTTTATGGTGTCTTCTGCCCCTGAGATTCTCTCTTCTATCTCTTGTATTCTGTTGGTTATGCTTGCATCTAGGACTCCTGATTTCTTTCCTAGGTTTTGTATCTCCAGGGTTGTCTCTCTTTCTGATTTCTTTATTGTTTCTATTTCCATTTTTAGATTCTGGAAGGCTAAAAAAAAGATTCTGGAAGGTTTGGCTCGTTTCCTTCATTTGTTTGATTGTATTTTCCTGTAGTTCTTTAAGGGATTTTTGTGTTTCCTCTTTAAGAGCTTCTAGCTCTTTACCTGTGTTCTCCTGTATTTCTTTGAGTGTGCTATTTATGTCTTTCTTAAGGTCCTGCATCATCATCATGATAAGTGATTTTATATCTGAATCTTGTGTTTCCCGTGTGATGGTGTGTCCAGGACTTGCTATGGTGGGAGAATTGGGTTCTGATGGTTCCAAGTAACCTTGGTTTGTGTTGTTTATTTTCTTTCTCTTGCCTTCCACCATCTGGTTATCTCTAGTGCTACCTGCCCTTGCTAATTCTGACTGGAGTCAGTCCTTCCTGTGATCTTGGTTGTATCAGAACTCCTCAGAGTCAGACAGTCTCTGTGACCCTGTGATTCTAGGATCCTGCGACCCTGGGCTTGTTAGAGCACCTAGGAGTGCAGCAGCTTCCAGTGGGTGTTGTGGGACTGGCTGCAGAGCTTGCACCCAAGGTCCACTCAGGACATCAGCCCAGAGAGATAGGAAGGAACCCAAGCCACTCTGCTGGCGAAGTTCCTGTGTGCCTGGTCCCACAGGTCCCAGTTTCTCCTGGTGTTGGGACAGATGTTGGGTCCTCCTCACCTCTGATCCTGAGAGATTCAGGGCACCTGGGAGTGGAGCTTCTTCTGAGTATTGTGGGGCTGGCTGCAGAGCTTGTGCCCAAGGTCCACACAGGACAGCAGCCCAGAGAGACTTGCTTACTGTATTTTTTTTTAAAAACTCATTTTGTTAGACATGGTCTTTCTATGTAATCCACTCTGGGCATCAAGATCTCTGATATCCTCCTACCTCATCTATGCAATGGTCTGAATTCACCTTCATGGGCTCTATGTCTTGCTTCATTATTTTACTATTTTCAGAATTTGGATCCTCTGATTGTTTGGATAATCTTTCCTCATGTAATTTCATACATTTCCAAGGCCCTACATTTTTCTTTAGTGCCATGACTCCCTGGAACTTCCAACTCATATCTGGCTAACTACTCAAATATATTTCATCACTACTTCAGTTTAGAAAGTGTCAAAATATAGTCTCATTTGGAGACTCACTTCTCCCATAACATGTATAGAACTTTCCCCTTCCAGACCATCATAATTCATTGAGTAAATAGGGCCTTTTTTTAGGTTTATGAGCCCCTGAGACATTACAAAACAATTTCTCTATTTGTCTGTATGAGATAAATCAAAGAAGTGTCAAGCAAAATCTGAAATACCAACAAGTGTCATTCTTGCTGAACAGTGACTGGGAAGGGTGCCAAAGATGACTAAAGAGATGCCTTTATTAGTCATCAGTGAGGAAAAGACCTCTTACATAACTTATGGGCATAAGGGATAAACAGCAATTGAGTATACCTAGTTCAAGACACTCATCGGATGATGACTTCCACATGGCTAAGTACTTCCACATCGTAAGTATTTAGGCAATGCTCCCTCTTTGGTTATTTGCTGAGTCAGTCCCACTTCTGTTCACTCAGCTCTCCATCTTTTGCCCTTTAATAGTAAGCTACTTAATCTTACTATTTTATTTTCTTCCTATTTCAGAATGATTGTTAATCTATTTGCAGCTTTAATACTTTGAAGTATATCAATAGCATTGGTTTTAAAAAAGAGCATTTATAGAGAGAAATCTCTAAGTGGGTTAGAACTACCTTGAATGTGGCTATATACACATAGGCCAGGGGCATGGATAAAATGAAAAAAAGAAAAAATTGGGGTGGGAATATAGCTTACTTGGTAAAATGCTTAATGTGCAAACATGAGAATTTTTTTCGTGAACTTTGTATAAAATTGAACTCCATTGTATTCCTTAAGCTTGCAATAATCTTCTGATTAAATACTATAAGATTTTAAATCATAGAAAAATGATTGGACCTATCTTCTGAGATATGGGAATTTAGAAGGAGTAGATAAATTTAATAGGAGAAAGACCAGGGTAGTAGTCAAAAGAGATGTGCATAGTGATGTAATATAGATGGAATGCAGAGAATTATAACAATTGAATGTAGTATCCACTGGGATAATACAATGGAACACACTGGGGAGTATTTATAAAAAAAATGCAATAAGAGCCAAGATAGAACCTGTGTAACAATGGAAATGGCAAGGAGGCAATTCTACTACACAACTGTGTATACACAGCATCATTCATGCAGGAAGAAATTCAGGGTGAGGAGGCTGTGATGGAGGTGATAAATCCTCCTAGACTATTATCTGAGTTTGAGAATTTATAGAAAAGTGAAAAGAGACACATTCATCTGGGTGTTAGGTTAGAGATCCAGGATATGAGGTACAATGATCTGGGGTATCAGTGGAGTTAGTATCCAAAGCAGAGGTTAGAATCTGTTGATTTCAAATTCTTTTAGCAGATGCTGGAGGCATGGTCAACTGAAAACATGAGTGGAGAGCTGTGTGGAAAGCCAATCTTTCAGAAGGCTTTTGATTCAATGCTATAGGACAAAGAACTCAGTTAAGAGTCAAAATGCATTGACGTCCCAAGCAGAAGACACTAATGGTGCTTTGCAAAGCAATTTGGATGAAATAGTAGGGACAGAAAGAACATGTTTTGAGGTGATTTCTTTTTTTGAGTAAATGAAAGATACTTTATTTTCTAGTTGATTAGTTGGGAAAACAAGTGAAGGTGTCAATGATTACAATTGAGAAGTTTATTTTTATTTTTGTAATTAGAAGAAAAGGAGGCAGTGATTATAGGGACACTTAAAAATCCCCAACAAATCAAGTAAAAAGCAGAGAAAAGGGACCAAGTGTGCCGGGTCTGTGTCAAGCAAACCCCTCTTCAAGCTTGCCTTTGTCTTTCTGGTATTGAGACATACATTTTACTACTTTTTAAAATATTTTCTATAAACTTTAAACATGAATATATGTGCATGTGTGTGCATTTGCATGTGTGAATGTGTGCAAGCACCCTTGTGAGCCCACAAGAAGTTACATATTTCACATGGGAAATGTAAAGATAATCTTGCTTGGGCATTTGTAAAGCTTGTCACTGCTCAGTGGTGATGAATAGATGAGCTCTGACTAAACTCCAATACTCTTTACTTTCTTCTTATACAAACAAAATCTGTTTATCATGAACTGAACTGTAGGATTTACAAACACATTGCAACTTCTGTACTGCCCACTGCTAAAGCTTCAATCAGTCCAGATACAACGTGGTTTTTCTTTTTAAAATTAGGCTTTTGACAGCAATTCCTTCTTCCATGATTTGATTTCTTTTATTCGATGACTTAGCCTCATTTTAGGAGTAATTGGAAAAGTTACCTAATTAAAATTTACAGATCATAAAGTTTTATTCAATGTTAAGGCTAATTCTCCTGTAGGTATTGAATGTCAGAGATTACTTTTCCAGTGGGAGTGAATCTCAGAACACTCTCATTTTGTTATTAATAGAAGTTATCACCAACTAAGAAATTCAACTGAGAATTCCAGTCATTATCCCCAGTAAAGATTGGAATAGTATTACATAGAAAGTGACCACTCTCCTTTTAATGAATAAAATGATTAAAAAGAAATAGATAATGTTTTGACAACTGAGTAAACAATGGCCAATTAGCTTTCAATGCTCAGAGCTTTCACTGGTTGGGTTATTCTGAGCTCTAAAGAGTGAAACACATTTATATTTTGGAGAAATGCTTATATACCCGAGAAGTGTAGCTTTTTTTTTTTTTTTTTTTTTTTTTTTTTTTTTGATTTATAGGCATCTCACATAGTGTTAATTAGTCAAGGAGTTTAAAAGAGCTCGAGATACCCCAGCTGGGAAAACAACAGAGATCCAAATATCTCTACTGGAAACTCCAGTAAACTCCACAAAGGTGCACGCAAGAAGCTACAGAAATGGCATCAGCTCTGAGTATCACAAATCTGACAGTGAAGCCCTGCAGTCGAGTCCTTATGGAGGGACAAATCAAGAAGGTCAGGACTGAGTAGAGATGCAGGAAAAGACAGAAAAATGGATGCTGGGTTCAGGTCCAGATGGGTGAACAGGCATATAAATGGAAACAGCAGTAGACAATATCAATCGCAGAGAGTGAACTGAGTTGAAGTCTCTGGGACTTTTCGGAATTTTATGCCTGTTAGTCTTACACACACACACACACACACACACACACACACACACACACACACACTATACACATACAAAGAGAGATAGAAAGACAGAGGTAAAAAGATAGAGAAAGAGAGCTAGATACAGAGCTAGAGATAGAGAGACAGAAAGAGAGAAATGAGTAAAAGAGAGATAGAGGATATGAATGGCTAGATAACAGGTTGGTAGAGGCTGTGTGGTGATTGAAAACATTTGGCTCTCACAGATTGATGTGTTTTGTTATCTTCCCTCTTCATTTCAGTCATCGGACTTCTGTCAGCTTCTGCTTAGGGGCTAACACCTGGGAGCTAAGACAGATGCTTTCTGTTGACTGTTGGTTTGTCTTTGAAGAAGCCGCCTGAGTATGCCCATCACCTGAGTATGCCCATGGCCTGAGCACGCCCATCACCTGAACACGCCCACTGCCTGAAGATCCACTGAACCTGGGGACTTTGGCACCTGAACTTTCTTTACAATATAATCTAGAGACTTGGTTTCAGTTTCTCTTGTAACTATAAAAACTCTGGCTTATTCTAAGTAAAGTTGGAGCCTTGATTGGGACGCAACTTGGCTTCATGTTTTCTCTTTGCATTTCAAACCTTCTATTTCAGGTCCTTTGTTCCCTCCCCATTCGTGAAACTGTGGGCAGTTTCAGTGTTTGAATGCTTGGCTCACAGTGAATGGCACTATTGGAAAATGTGGCCTTGTTTTGGTAGCTGTGGCCTTGTTGGAGGAAGTGTGTCACTGTGGGGGTAGGCTTTGGGGTCTCCTAATTTTTGCTCAGACCATCTTCTGTGCAGAGCTGCCTGAGGAAGACAGTCTCCTCCTGACTGCAAAATGTGGAACTCTCAGGTCTTTCTCCATGTTTGTCTGGATGCTGCCGTTCTTCCTGCCATGATGATAATGGACTGAACCTCTGAAACTGTAAGCCAGCTCCTATTAAATATTGCCCTTTATAAGAGTTGTCTCTTCACAGCAATAAAACCCCAACTAAGACAGGCTGGGAGCCAAAGCTGCTTGTCCAGTTGAGTTTCTAAGACAAGTCACGGCATGATAGTGTTGCTGTTTTATAAAATGTAGAGTCACTTAGAACAAAAATGCCCCTATCTCAACAATCATATATTTTCTTTATTATTTATTCAAACAATGCTAACTTTTAATGATTAAATACAGTTTTGTTGACTTTAATTAACATGGAAATTAGTTATATTTGCTTCTTATATATTTTGGAAAGATGTCTTGTCAAGCTTCTAAAGGTGTGGAAGATAACTCCCCCCCC
>JADRCD010213809.1:0-15498 GCA_019843815.1 Montemys delectorum
AAAAAAAAAAAAAAAAAAAAAAGTTTGCCAGGATGACTCAGGTGTCCTGCTTGCTCTCTCCTCAGCCTACAAACCTTTCAAATGATGTTTATTTCCTCATTTTCTCATTAGACACCACCTTCTCATCAAAGCCTTCCCTGGGCACCCTACTAAAACAGCAACTCCCTGTAGCTTTGTCCCCTCCCCCTACTGACTGACTCTTTTCACTACCTTCTGTGCCATCTCATCATCTTTTACCCTGCACTAGTGTGTAATCTCCTCCACTCTCCAATGTGTTAGTCATTGAATATGGCCCCACGATTCAATGCAGCATCTCCAAGAGGCTTACTGGCACCCTGGGTCACAGCTAAGATGGATTGCTCATGTGACCATCAGCTTTCTGGTCACAGGTCCCCAAGTCATCACTGAGGTTGGGTGGCTCTGGAGCTGGAAGCTTAGCTCTTACTTCCCGGCATTATCTCTGAGTTTATTTCCAACAGCTAAATAGTAAAATTTAAATTAGTAAGTAAATGGCTTGTCTGGATCCCTCTAGACTTTTCTTAGCTTCATTCCATCATAGCATTCTTTTATAGTTAAGATTTATATTTGGCTTGGGGCTGAAAGTGGGGCTTGCTAGTTGAGCTCTTGCCTAGCAAGCATCGGGCCCCATATTTGATCCCCAGATAAAACTCAGAGGGGCAGAGATCCAGAAAGTTATAAGAAGTATACCAAATAGGCTAAGTGATAAAGGAGACCAGCTCCAACACTGCAGTATCTATGGTTAAAATGATAGGAAGTAGATAAAGAAGCCAGCTACGTTGGCACAAACACTTATTACTAGAATTCTGGAAGCAGAAGGATCAGTGAGTCTTAAACAAACTTTGGAGACTGTAGTGTCTCCAAAAAGAAAGAAAGAGGAGGAAGAAAAGGAAGAGAGGCAGGAAAAGTAGGTGCGGGAGGGGGGACTCAGGAAGAAGAGCAGGACAGTCAATGAGAGAGTGTGAACAGACGACTTACAAGATAAATACAAATGCTCATAAAATGTATGAAAAGATCTGAGTCATGAAGAAAGATGAATGTAGATTTAAAAACAGTACCACATTGGCAGCAATTATGAGAGTGATACTGAGTATTGGTGATGTTATCAGAAAACTGACATCTGCTCATCAGCTGTGGGTGTGTGGATTAGGCAGCCTCACTGATAATTTGGGGAAACTAGAACAGGAGGATGCTCCTCCTGTGTAAGCAAGGCCAAATTTGGGGATAATACAATAGTTATTAGAAGATGGTTAAATAAATGATGGTTTCTGTTACTAGATACTAAATAAACATAAAAAAATGAGATGAAGTCATATCGTTTGACATGATATATCCTGTTAGCTCTGGTGAGGCAAATGGGTAAGCATATGTAAGATGTGGTCCTAACAAGAGAAAGCCTAAGGTTATCTGTTCAGAAGGATTTACATTAAAGTTAATCTCTAGTGCGGAGTTAACAAAAAGATCCCTCTACTACTTTAGTAATAAGGCACAAAGTAAGAAAAATGAAAATTTTGTTTCTACTTCTAATTATGTCTGTGTTGGTTTGATTAAGAATGGCCTCTATAGGCTCATATATTTGAATGCTTAGTCATCAGGGAGTGGCACTATTTGAGAAGGATCAGGAGGTATGGCCTTATTAGAGTGAAAATGGCCTTGTTGGAGGAAGTAGGTCACTGAAGGTGGGCTTTGAAGTTTCATAAGCCTAAGCCAGGTCCAGAGTCTCTCTCTTCCTGCTGCTATAGATCTAGATGCAGAAGTCTCAGCTCCTTCTCCAGCACCGTGTCTGCCTGTGCGCCACCATGCTTCCCAGCCATGATGATAATGGTCTGAACCTCTGAATCTGGAAGTTAGTCCCAATTAAATGTTTCCCTTTATAAGAGTTGCTAGAGCCTGGCAGTGGTGGCGCATGCCTTTAATCCCAGCACTTGGGAAGCAGAGGCAGGCAGATTTGTGAGTTTGAGGCCAGCCTGGTCTACAGAATGAATTCCAGGACAGCCAGGGATACACAGAGAAACCCTGTCTCAAAAAAAAAAAAAGAGTTGCTATGGTCATGGTGTCTGTTCACATTGATAGAACACTAAGGCCCACCACACACATTCTCTGTTATAACTTGAATTGTGGAGAATTACTAGTTTTGTTGAAAACTGCTTAGTATGGATTCATCAGCTTTAAAAAAGGCCAGCTCATAGTAGCACTGTAGAAACACAATTAGAAAGAAAATCTTCCAACCCAGGAAAATATCTCCCTGAAGAAGAGAAAGAAAATTGTTCTTCTACCAAATAAACATTAAATCAGAACTTGAGACAAACTGACAGCTCACTTGAGAAGCTTGCAAAGACAGAAAGGAATCTGATGCTTTTTATGGCTAAGCAGACACAACCCAACACCAGTATTAGGTAGCTTTCACTGTTACGAGTCAGATGGCAAAGCAGGCAGGCCCAAGCCTCCCTCCAGAGCTGGCCGGTGGGATGGAGAGTCAGCATCCTTGGTGATTACAGTTCAGAGAGAGCTTCTGGGTCCTCGGAAAACATTCCTGTGTGTGGACTCCGACCAGAGGTTTGGTTAGCCATTAAGAAGATTTACAGTCTTTTGAAAAGCACAGAGAAATAAATCACGCAGGAAGAGAGAGAAGTGAAGAGTCTCTCTCCTTTTCAATAGGTGGGCCATTTACACTGGATCTAGTTTTGTAGTCACTCAGCAGCCTCAGACTTACGTCATCCATTTCTAATTTTATTTATTTATTTTAATGTGAGCACCTGTGTGTAGCTCTCTCATAGAAGGCTCAGGGATATGTGCACAGCTCTGGGCTTTATTATTCTTCCCCATGTGCATAGATAGACTTAACTATAGAGCTTTCCCTCTGACTGTCATGGTGCACACACTTAGCACTCAGGAAGCAGAAGCAGGTAGATCTCAGGCAGTTGTAAACCAGCCTTGTGTACCTAAAGTTTCAGACCAGCCAGGGCTACGTGATGAAACCCTCTTTTGTAAAACAAAGCAAAATAACACCCCAAACCCAAGATAAATTATTTTTATGTTTAATGTTGCAGCTATGGGATTTGTTATCTGGTCACCTCTGTGAACAAGCATGTGTGCATCCATACATGTGTGACTGTGTGTGTATGCGCACACACATGTGTTTATGTGAAGGACAACTTGCAGGATTCAGTATTATACTTCCACCATGCGAATCCCAGTTGGAACCAAAAACAAGCTTAGCAGCAAGAGCCTGAATGCACTGAGCCATCTTGCCAACCCTGATCCTATGGTTTTCAATAATCAGATGCTCATTCTTAGCACTGTAATGTTGCGTAGAGTAACCTTTGTTTTGCTTATTGGTTGATTGTGAGGTTTCCTTCTAACGGGTGTCACTAAGTAGCCCTGGCTGGCTTTGAACTCCAAGTCTTCCTCCTTTAGTCCTCTTGAATGCTGTGTGACAGGTGTGCTCCAGCCTGCTGCCTCTGTGCAATGTGCTCTTGAAGTTTTCCTTCCTAAAACAGCAACGAGATTACTAGGTCACACAAGCACTGTACTAGGTCCTCTTAAAAGAAACACCACGTCCTAGTACTGTTGCCCTGAGCACCAGGCTCTCGACACACAAACCATGGACTCCTGTGTAACACACGGATATGAGACAGTGAGGTAGGCTGAGAGACTCGCAGAAACACAAACTCACAGTTTGTAGAGGCTCATGCAACCGCAGAGCTGTATTATAGCAGCATGTCATGTGACTGTTCCAGGCCTCTCAAAACTGCTCTCTACGTATCCTTTGCATCTTAGAACCACGGCTCCCATCAATGCCTTGCGAAACTGCTTGCTCCCATCATGCATCTGATGCCAAGTCAAATCTGCAAAAACCTACATTAAGAGAGAAAAGAGGCATCAACCCCGTTTTGAGGAAAATCCAGACCCAGTCCTGGAACTTCCTGCCTTCTACCCCAGCCCCAACCCTGCACTCATGAATATTTCTCCCTCGTTAAAGTTTGCTTGTTCGGGCTGGTGAGATGGCTCAACGGGTAAGAGCACTGACTGCTCTTCCAGAGGTCCTGAGTTCAAATCCCAGCAACCACATGGTGGCTCACAACCACCTGTAATGAGATCTGACGCCCTCTTCTGGTATGTCTGAAGTCAGCTACAGCATACTTATATATAATAAATAAATAAATAAATAAATAAATAAATAAATAATAATTTAAAAAAAAATAAAGTTTGCCTGTTCAAAGAACTATCCTGAATTCCAGCCAGGAATCCCTCTTGAGAAGCCCACACCCACTCTGGAACACGCAGTAGTAAACTCCCAGTTCCTTCCTTTGCCTTTGTCTTCTCCCTAAATTCTTTTTCCACAGTGACAAGAGTTTAGAAGCACAGGTCAGAATGTCAGTCTGGCCTACATGTGAGACCTTCCCAAGAGATAGCACTCACAACACTGGGAACTCATTGTAAGACTATTTGACTAGTTTTTGTTTTTGTTTTTGTTTTCTTTATTTTTTCTTATTGATTAGTTGGTTGACTGATTGATTGTGACAGGGTCTTCACTATGTAGCCTTGACTAGCTTGGAACTCATTGCACAGACCAGGTTGGCCTGGAACAAACAGCACTATATCTGTCTCTGCCTCCAGAGTATGGGATTAAAGGCCGGTGCCACCATGCCTAGCTGTAAGCCTGAATTAATTAGAGTTTTCTGACTCTTTGCTATGACTAGGTCTCCACATGACAGGAAACTCAGAGAAGTTGTGGTAAAACCATCAATTCTGGAGGAAAAGGAGCCAACCGAAGTGAAAATTGGTCAAGACCCAATTTCATTGTCTTTAGCTCTTTAGCACTTAGCATCCAGAGTGTGTGTGTGTATGTGTGTGTGTAGTGTGTGTGTGTGTGTAGTGTGTGTGTGTGTGTGAGTGTGTGTGTTTGTGAGTGTGTGTGTATGTGTGTGTGTGTGTGTGAGTGTGTGTGTGTGTGAGTGTGTGTGTGTGTGTGTGTGTGTGGCGGGGAGAGGGTTGTTTTAGATGGGTGCTGGTGTTGTAGAAATAATGTGCCTCCTCAGTGAAAAGCCACTGCACACTCAGAGAAGCACTTTATCGGTGCACCTGGGAAACTGTGGCTAACACCCAAACAGGAGTCAGTCTCTAATACAAGTCATTCCTTACCTGAGGGATATGTATTCCTCGACCACTGTCATTCGTAAGCCAATTCCAGGTCCCAACCCCAGCTTACACTTCCAACCTTGTAAGGAGACGGGAGACTGCAAGCAAGGCTGGCCTCTTCGGCACGTAGGAGATTTACCCAGCAAGCATCTTGGACTTTGCCAGGATGATTTATGAACACTAGTGTCCCTACCTCCTAATAGTTATTACTTAGGGCTTTTTGCCTATCTGGCAAAATTATGTTTTTCCTGCTAAGCACAGGGACCTAATGGCAGAACAGAACTTGAAACTGGTTGTGATCCTCCAGTGCCCTTGAGCTGCTGTTGCAAGTATCAGGAAGCAGGTCCTACTGACTGGTAAAGAAGTTGGTGTTGTCTCTTCTTATGGGAGGGGAGCCTCATGGCTGGTCAATTCTGGAGAGTAGATATTTACATCCTCATGTCTTATATTTTGCTCATCTCTAACAGGCCTGTCTAACACAGGACTTATCTTTGGGCCTTAGCTAAATTCCACTTGTATGACTTAAGATCTCCTAAACAAATCTATTAACAAGTCCTTCATAATATTACCTGTGTCTCACAGTTTCTTCTCCATCCCTTGCAGCTCTAACTAGCCCTATCAACAGGCAGGAATTTGTAGAGATGCTTTGGAAAGGGGAGGAATGGGCCTTCTGGGTTAGCCCTTTTTATGTTTTTGCCATAGTATATCAAACTTATAAAGAAAAGAAATATATTTCACTGAAAGCCCAAGAGCACCTTGCTGGTACCCGGTAAAGCCTCTTGTGACGCGTTGTCTCTTCAGTGGAATTCGAAAGAGCAAGAGACAGCAAGACAGTGAACAAGAGAGGACAAAGCCCACTCTTACAAGGGTGAAAGTAGTCTCATGATACCTTAATCCGCCCTTGAGAGCAGAGACTTGTGACCCGTCCTCTTTCCTTCACCTTGCTCCTTGACTGCTGCATGGAGGATCAGGTTTCCAACAAATACCCTGTCAGGGACACGTCCAAACCACAGTGCCTTCTACTCCTCATGTCTGCTTTCAGGAGACTTGAGACTCTATTTAGGTGTAAGGCCCTCCTTGATTGTCCTGGATCTGGGGGCGACTTTTCTTGGTCATGCCTGAATGTGGATATAGGGAAGAAAAAAGCCGTTTCTGTGAGGTGCACAGGCACCTCACCTTCTGCACTCTTCTGCAGAGGTCTCCTAGACTCTCTTACAGCAAGTGTGCTGGAGCGCACAGGCGCAGGCCAGGAGGCTTGCCTCTGCATTTTCCCTCAGAAGTTCTGCTCCCCGTCCCCCCAGCAAATGCAGGGATTCTTCCCCCCCCCCCCCCCCCCCCCCCCCCGGCCTCTCCAAGAGGACTCAAGGAGCCACAGGTGCCAGCTTGAGTACTACAAATGACAAAACCCCCCAGCTCCAATGGCGGCAGAGACTAGTGCTCTCCCTGATAACTGGCTGGGCTCTTCCCAGATGCAGCTGGTGACTGTCCTTGGAAAAAAGAGATTAGGGTCCCACATTTAAATCATAGAACAAAGGCAATCAGAGGTCACAGACAATTATAGCCAGCCACAAAACTAGTTCCTGATAGCCCTATAAAAAACACTCTTTAGGTCAGAAGGATCCCCCTCTCAGCCTTATGATTCCGCCCTACCAAATGCTATCTTGTGTGGATTATGACTTACCTCACCCACCTTCCTTCCCCTTCACCTTGAGCATTCAAAGAATTTCTAACTCTGCTGTATGTAAGCCAGCCAAGGCAGCCAAGCTCACAGTCTCACTCCTGTCTACAATGTGAGGTTTGCCATCAGAGTCGAGACCGTAATAAAAGACTCTAATGCAAGATTGCAGCGGACTCTACAGGACTCTGCAGTTTTTGAGCTTTCCTGAGTTTCCCATGGAATCAGGGCATAACATCTGCACTCTTAGGTTTATTTGTTTGTTTGGTTGGTTGGTTTTTTGTTTGTTTGTTTGTTTGTTTTTTGTTTTTTTTGTGACAAGCAAATAAGAATGATAGAAGATAGATTGTGAGGAGAATGAGGCTTCATAGAAAGAAAGTCTCCTGGGGTTTCTATTGATGTGGTCAAAAGCAACTCTGTAGAAAAGGGTTTATTTCAGTTTACAACTCTCAGGTCTCACTCTATCACAAAGGGAGCCCTGGGCAGGGACTCAAGGCAGGAGCCTGGAGGCAGGAACTCAGGCAGAGGCCACACAGAAGCTGCTCACTGGCTTGCTCCTTGGGGCTTGCTCAGCCTGCTTTCTTATGCACCCCAGGACCACCTGCCCAATGTTCTGCCCGCAGTGACTTGGACCGTCACACATTGATTATTAATCAAGAAAATCAAGAAAATGCCTCACAAGCTTATTACCCCCCCCCCCCCCGGGGCCAATCCGAGGAGACATTTTCTTGATTGAGATTCCTTCTTCCCAAGTGACTATGATTTATGTTCAGTTGGCCAAAAATAGCTAACCAGGAAATGAAGCAACCTCTAAAGGATTGATAAAACCGGTGGATTAATATATCATCTGAAGGTGATGTGGTCTGAAAGGTGTGTAGACAAAGAAAAAGGGACTGGAGGTAAACTTCTGGAAGGTGGCTTTGAATGTGTGGCCGGAGACTCGGGCTGTCACCATTGCTCTCCTCTCCTTGGTGTGAAAGAGGAACACTTTTACAAGTGGAAAATTATGTCCCTAGTCCTCTAATGAGCAGAGGCCTTGCTCTAGAAACCAGAGCTCAGTTCCCTCTATAACCTGATTCTTCTGTTCGCTTCCAATTTAAGCTGATGCCATTGTCAATTTATTAAAATAAGCAAATCATTATTTTGAATATGGGCTTAAATACACTTCTCTACACTTCTCCTAGAATTTTACACAGAATATACTCAGAGAAAGGAGCTCAGATAAGTATGCTGAATGCATGTTTATGTATTCTTAACTAGAATCTGACCCATAATGGTCTCATTTCTCAGAATGTCCTAGATATAGTGTGATCTTATTTCTAGTAGCCAAATGAGCTAATCCCCACAAAGCTGCTAGAACTGCCTCTATGACGTGGCACAAGGAAGAATTAGGATGTTCTCAGCGGGTGATAACAGCAGGCTACCTGCTGAGTCACTGAGCCAATCTATTTTTATTCCAGTGAGCTAACTTCTATTTGGTGTGACCTTATCTGAATGATGTCTTCTGGGAGCTTCTAAAGACCACACCACTCCCAAAAATGGAGAAACAACTCATTTTTATTATTCTGACAAAAATAATATGCTGCTTATTCAGTTAGACACGAAACTTTTATTTTACCAGAGATCAAATAAATACTACTTTAACAAAAACATACAGGTAATTAAATTATTTTAAAAAAAGAAGAAAAAAAGAAAAAAAACTCTTAGTAAAACTGTTTTTATTTTTGTTTATATTTCTGTATAGTAATGACACTAGAAATATTCATGATGAAGTTATATTCTTATTTTACATTTATCAGTATAGGAAAAATTGAAACAGGTAGAGGTCACCACATGACCCTACCTGTGATGCTGCTCTGTTCAATGACCAGAGCTGGGGGTGGCTCAGTGCTGGCCTTGCTCATAGGACAGCCTGAGTGCAGTTCTAAGAAACAAAGCATAGGGGTAAAGGCCCATGCTTCCATCCCCATGGGGAGGTGAGGACAGGTGACTCTCTGGAGCTCACTGGGCAGCATTGAAGCAAATACCAAGCCAGTGAAAGGTCTTGTCATAAAAACAAAAGTACACAACTTCCTAAGGAATGACATCTGAGGTTGCCTGACTCCCACAAGCACTCATACACATCAGTGCATATACACATAGCACACACAAAAACGTACACACACACTCATATATACATGCACATACACACACTGACACACATATATACAAACACTTATGTACACACTCATATACTTATACACATCTACACACACAAATATACACGCACAAACACAAATTTACACACTCACACACACACATATATAAACACTATACACATACGCATACATACACATATATATATACACATAAACATGCATACACACACAAATACATAATAAACCCACATTCATATATACCTACACACAATACACAAACATATATATACACACTCATATATATATGTGTTACACACATATACACAAACACACACATGTATATATACACTCATATATATATGTATATACACACTTATATATATACATAAACTTACACATATACACATACAAATACACACATACATGTACAAACACATATACACACACATACTCACACGTATACACATATACACAAACACATACACATACAAACACACATACATTCACAAACACACATGTCCAGTTCTGGCACACGGAATGTAAGGAGATGGGGAAGGATGGCGTTCACAGGGGGCAGGTCAGATGAAGCTGTCTTAGGCCATTGTTCTCCCCATCTTGTCCCACTGACAACTCGGATTTGAACCTAGAGGTGGAACTTCCACCTTGCAGTGGTGCAGAGAACAGAAATGCTGGGTGGGCAGAGTGGAAAATGGAGCTTGCAAACATTTCTGCACAACTCCACAGTTCCAGTAATTCTGTGACGGACAGATTAAAATGCAGGCTGCTCACCTAAATTTGTGTGTGCAACACATTGACATTAAAATGGTATTCACTGCTTTTATCAAAATTAAGTTTTAACTGAGCATCCTGTATTTTCACCCATTACATCTGGCAACTTTGTCTGGCAAAAACGTATTCAGAAGTAAAGCACAGAGGTGCATGTCTATAATCTCAGCACCCCAGAGGTTGAGGCAGGAGGATTATGAGTTTAAGGTCAGCCTGGGCTACATACACAGCAAGCATTTGACTCAAAAAAAAAAAAAAAAAAAACCCAACTCCTTTTGGTTAAAATATTATTGTAGTCAAGTTTCTATCACATGTAACTGCTGCTAACCTTTAACAAACTTTTAAAAAATGTTGTTTGTTTTAAATTAGGATAGATTTCCCTTAGAATCCTGATAGTTACACAAACTATCTGGTTATTTAAGTTGATAAGCTGTCTCTTTTAGGAAATGCAATTCAGTTATAGCTTGGAATGACCATTGTTCTTGAATTTGTTCTGGAAACAATAACACTAAACAGATTTCAAATTTGTTTGTCCTTGTGAGTCACCAAATAAAGGAACGTAAGTTTAAAACAATAACCCTACCGCCATGCACACTGCGGCTGAGGATGGAATTCAGCTGATCTCTACCAGTTTGCCGACCATGCACAAGGCCCTGGGTTTGACCCCCAGCACTGTATAAATCCCGAATGGGAGTGCATACCTGTAATCCCAGCACTGACAAGATGGGGGCCAGGATCCTTAGGAGTTCAAGTTTCCTTCAGCTATATCATAAGTTTCAGGCCAGCCTAGGAAACAGAAGACCCTGTCAGAAGAAAGAAAAAAGGGAAGGACAGAGAGGGAGATGGAGGAAGAAAGAAGAAATATAAACAACTTAATATCAGGCAGTGGTGGCACATGCCTTTAATCCCAGCACTTGGGAGGCAGAGGCAGGCGAATTTCTGAGTTCGAGGCCAGCCTGGTCTACAGAGTGAGTTCCAGGACAGCCAGGGCTACACAGAGAAACCCTGTCTTGAAAAAAGAAACAAAAAAACAAACAAGAAAAACAAATTAGTAAAATTGAAAGGAAATATTTTTTCATGGAATAGTTAATGAATTTTTAGAATTGTTTGAGATCTTTAGCCGTACTTATAACAAATGATGCCAATTTTGTTTTGCTTTTGAAACAGGTGTCTCTGTGTAGCCCTGGTTGTCCTGGGGCTTGCAAAGTAAATGAGGTTGACCTCCAATTTACAAAGGTCTGTCTGCTCTGCCTCCTGGGTGCTGGGATTAAAGGCCTGTGCCACGACACCTAGGTAATGACTTTAATTTTTGAACACACACTGAAACTGTACTTTTAAACTATTTTGCTTATTATTAAGCACAGGAAAACTTGAAGTACAAAGATGTGGAAACAGATTCTAGTCCCAGAATTACAGCCTTTGTAAGGATATAAAACTTCTAAGAGTCAAATTTCAAAGGTGAAACATGGAAGATTATATAGAAACATTAATTATGAGCCCAGGCACAGCACTTAGAAGGTTGTGGCAAGAGGATTACCAGGAGTTTGAGACCAACAAGACCCTATTCTTTAAAAAAAAAAAAAACCAAAATATATAATTCACAAAAGGGGAAATCAGGACAGAAGCTACGGGAGAAGACAGCAGATGACGTGGATGAGGTTTGTGTCTGTAATATCTACATAGTGCCTCTGATTTAGGGTCAAGACTCTGTCACATCTAAGGAACACTCGCCACTCCTAACCCATGCTAGGGGTTTGCATCAGATCCACGTGAGTGCTGTTGCATAGAGCTGGGTAAGGGACAGTCCTGCCAATCATGTCCTTACATAGCAAGGCCTGGAAAGCTAATGTCATGTTAGCTTAAACTCAGTTTATGAAGGTGGGGTAAATCCAGAGCAGTGATGAAGCAGCAGTCCTCATGAGTGCCCCAGCTCTGCTCCAGGCTTCCTTTGCTTTCCAGTTTTAAACAGTTTTCGAGTTTCTGTGTACTTTCTACGGGTCTACATTCCTCCCATGGTTATTTACAGCACAGTGCTTGTATAAAATGAGTCTCCTCATTCATAAAATGAGGATGGCAATGATACCTTGTCCTACTTACTTAAAAATAGTTTCCTATCTGCATAATGGGTCTAATAATACCAGCCCTATTGATTTCACAGACTGAACCTTGAGAACCCAAATGACACTATGTCAGATCAGGTTGGCACACAGTATGTCACAAGTCAGAGCCCTTACCAGTGTTCTGTCTATCCCACACTGGACTTAAGCATCTCTTTAGCCATGAATGGGTGGGTGCAATGCTGACTAGCATTCTAAACCATTCAAATGTATGTTGTATGTGCTTTCTATAACTATGGACAGCAATCTTAAAAGGAGCTAGGGAAAGCCCACGCAACTGGTGTGACTTACTCATGAGCTGTGATGGTTAAGGTGAGGAGACTTCAATTCCTTTTCTTTTAAGGTGAGGAGACTTCAAATTCTTTTCTTTTATTCTGCTCAGCTTTTCTAATTTCCCATCTCTTTTCTGAAAGAGTTACACTATTCTGAGTAGAATTGGAGGGAGAGAGTACTTCTCTTTGGGAAATGTCTTTTTCACCTCTTAGGCTGTTCCAGCTTGAATACATTCCATATTTAGAGTTTCCCCCTCAGACATGACAAGGACATTTGTCTTGCTATGCTGACAGACGTGGCATGCAGAACAAACGTCTGCAGGACACTGGGAGCTGAGTAGTTGTCCCAGCTCAAAGTGGCTGACTTATACACAGTACTCTAGGACTTTGGTCTTCCCCAAATGTCTACCCTTCTTTTTCTTAAGACTGGCACAAGCCACACTCTCCCACAAAAAGACTAGTTTCAGGCTGCCTGGGTACCCAGCACACGCCACCAGTGTACTATCAGGAGAATACCTAACTCACCTGCGCTTCACTCTCCTCAGCTGGAAAGTAGGTATTGATATCATTAATTAACTAGTATATTAATATTTGAGGATACAATTATTCAAAACATAGAACTCACGTAGTGTTTTATGCATCAGGTCTGTATAATTGGTAGGTAGGTAGGTAGGTAGGTAGGTAGGTAGGTAGGTAGTTGGATTGCTTGTTTTGAGACAGAGTCTCTCTGTATAACACAGACTGGTCTCAAATTTAGGATCCTTCTACCTCAGTTTCCCAAATGTTGAGATTACATATGTGTCTTAGTTAGGGTTTCTATTCCTGCACAAACATCGATGACGAAGAAGCATGGAGTGTTTTAATATCTTCGGCCCAGGGAGTAGTGTAGCAGGAAATATTTAAAAAGGCACCATCTAGCCGGGTGCACTGGCACGAGCCTTTGATCCCAGCACTTGGGAGGCAGAGGCAGGCGGATTTCTGAGTTCAAGGCCAGCCTGATCTACAGAGTGAGTTCCAGAACAGCCAGGGCTATACAGAGAAACCTTGTCTCAAAAACCCAAAAAATAAAAAATAAAAAATAAAAAATAAATTAAAAGGCACCATCGCACTCCAGCACCAGCCACTCTCTGCCCTGCCGGTCTTGCCACCTCCATGGCTAGCCCTATGCAGGGATCGCCCATCTTGCTGGAGATTCTGCTCACATTCCCAGCCCCAGAAAATCAAGACTCCAGAGACTTGTGATTTATCAGTCAGATTTATATCAGTAAATTCTCAACCCACAAAATGCCCGCACAATGAACTCCAAACTCAATTGATAGAAACAGAAGCTATACCCCAGATAGGGCAGATGTATACTCCTTATTACTCAATCATGGTTCTAAGAAATCCCATACTTATGGCCCCCAGGACTGTGTAGTTCTGGCTCCTCCTCTTCCTCTCCTATACGTTCTATAGGTGCCACAGAATGTGACATTTAATGTTATTTATTCACTTGTTGTTGAGACAAATCTGCTCCTAACAGCTCCCCACTCGTGGATTCAAGGAAGCAGCTGAGCATCTTACCTCCAGGTGAGGTGGTACATTGTGGCTAGGTGGCCCCTCGGCAGAAAGTGCCCATCTCTCCTGCAGGCCTGTACCATCTTTGAGAGGGCACAAGTTACAAGTTAGGACAGCTTAGTTCTGCCGAGACAGAATAGGCTAGTCCTTAATAATTCCTGTTTTTCAAGGTCTGTCATATGATCCTGGGCCAGAAGGCTGAAGACCAATGCTCCATCTTCCTGACTTACTGGGCTGTATAGGTAGGCAGCTGTCTCTACACCTTGTCTCAGTTCTGGAAGCTATGTTAGGCTTCCTATATTTTAGGTAATATTGTCGTTCTCAGATTTCTGCTGGGATTGAAGACAAGTTATAGTCTCATAGCCAACCCAGGCTATTTAACATTGAGAAGATATATTTGAGAAGATAGTTTCCAGATAGTATACAAGCTAAACCAGATTATAACATGGATTTATAAGCCTCTTTTAAGTTAGGATAGATAACAGTGTCTTATTTAATTGACAAAAATGATGGACTGAGTGTTAGGTCTATCTTGTACTTTGTAAATTACAGAATAGTGTTAGTTGTGCTCAATTTATATTTGAGAGGAAAGAGCCTTTTAACTGGACAGAAAGGGGAGAGTGTTGTGGATAGCTCTGGTGCTGTTTGTATTTTGATGCCAAGAGGGGCTGCCTGGGAGAGTAGTGACTCACTCAGGACTCCTGTGACCCTTCTAATGCATAAAGGGACCAATCACTGGTCAAGAAGGCAGAACTTTCAGGTCGGACAAAAGAATAGCTGAAGAAGAAAGAAAGTGGCTGGAGGACAGGAGATGGAGGCGAAAATGTAGATAGCCAAGACCCCGTTTTAGGTGGCAGATCCAGAGGATTTAACTTAGAATGGCTTATAAATTAGGATGTTAGTTGCTATGTCCAGAGACTGAGTTACCAGTGATTCTGAACTAAGTTTGTGTGGTCTTTTCCTTCATGGAGTGGCTCAACTGGGTACCAGAGAACAAAGTACTGTGGCAAAACGTAGGTTTACAAGAAGTGTACCCCAAAAGGCTGTGGGGATTTGGAAGCATGCGGCTGGCATGGTAGTGACCAGCCAGTGGGAACTTAGGTAGAGTCCAGTGGTGAGACTTCAGAGCTCCAGGTCAGAGAGTTCGTCAAAGATGAGAGCAAGACCCACCGTTGCCTTTCTGGCAATAGTGTGGATTGCATTTTTTAGTATTTCCTACTACGGAGTGGCACTATTTGGAGGTATGGCCTTGTTGGAGGAAGTGTGTCACTGTGGGAGTAGGCTAGGAGACGCCCCTCCTAGCCACATGGGAACTAGTCTTCTTATGGTTGCCTTCAGAACCCTGCCTGGACACTGCCATGCTTCCACCTTGATGATAATGGACGGAACCTCAGAACCTGTAAGCCAGTCCCAACTAAATGTTCTCTTTAAGAGTTGCCTTGGTCATGGTGTCTGTTCACAGCAGTGAAACTAAGACACACATATATATATCTATGCTCAGCCTTCAGCATAGCGTTCATAACACTGCTTAACATTTAGGTTCTCGGGGCTGGGGAGATGGCTCAGTGGTTAAGAGCACTGACTGCTCTTTCAAAGGTTCCGAGTTCAAATCCCAGCAACCACATGGTGGCTCACAACCATCCATAATGAGATCTGACTCCCTCTTCTGGAGTGTCTGAAGACAGCTACAGTGTAATCACATATAATAAATAAACAAATCCTTAAAAAAAGCATTTAGGTTCTCAACCAATTTTTCCTGCTTTTTTTTTTTTTTTTTTTTTTTTTTTTTTTTT
>JADRCD010213809.1:15898-26643 GCA_019843815.1 Montemys delectorum
TTTCTCTGTGTAGCCCTGGCTGTCCTGGAACTCACTCTGTAGACCAGTCTGGCCTTGAACTCAGAAATCTGCCTGCCTCTGCCCCCCAAGTGCTGGGATTAAAGGCGTGCGCCACCGCCACCGCCACCGCCACCACCACCCGGCAAAACAAAAAATTCTTCTTAAAAAAATACATGCTTTTAACTCTCTTGAGATCTCTTTGTGAATTTTCTTTTACATTATAAGCATTTATAACTTTATAGTCTGTTAAAATTTCATTTACTTTACATTTTAGAAATGTACTTCTATTGTGGTTGTGTGCATGACAGCGTGCTGTGGAGGTCAGAAAAACGACTTTTGGAGTTGGTTCTCGCCTTCCACATTTACACGGGTTCCAGGGATCAAACTTAGGTCATCAGGCTTGTGAGATACTTGTCCTGCTGAGCCATTTTTCCACTCCCAAATTATAATTTTCAATGAAAATAAACTCTTGACCAACCTGAGGGGAAATGTTAGGGGAAAAAAACCCTGAAGAATGTATTGCCTGAATTCATGTGTTTCTCGCCCTCCCCCACCCCTGCCCTGCCCAGAACACTTGTATGTAATTCCAATTATTTAGATTATTGCTCAAGACCGTCCCTCAGTAACCTCCCCACCACTCCCAGAGCTACTGTGAAAACTGGAGTTCAAGGCCAGCCTGGTCTACAGAGTGAGTTCCAGGACAGTCAGAGCTACACAGAGAAACCCTGTCTCCAAAAACCAAAAAAGAAAAGGGATGGGAGAAAGGTATGGTTTCTTTACACTGATGGGAAAAATAAAGAAACATGAAGTATTAAAAAACCAATCAAATCAGAACAAAACAAAAACCATTGAGTGTCGGGTGGACAGTGGTGACACATGCCTTTAATCCGAGCGCTGAGGAGGGAGAGGCAGGCGGGTCTCTTTGAGTCTGTGAGTTTGAAGCCAGCCTGGTATAGAGTTCCAAGACAACCAGGGCTACACAGAGAAACCCTGTCTTGAAACAAAACAGAACAAAAACCCTATGTATAAATCTATCATCCTAAACCAATGAGCTAGGACGTGGGCATACTCCCTTCAATATTTCTGCTGTACAGCTTTGCATGTAGAATTATCTCCAGTGGTTTGACTTTTTTTTTTTTTTTTAATTTCAGGTGCACTGGTGTTTTCTCTGCATGTACGTCTGTGTGGGAGTGTCGGATCCCCTGAGACTGGAGTTACAGACTTTGTGAGCTGCTATGTGGACACTGGGAATTTGACCCGGGCCCCCTGGAAGAGCAACCAGTACTCTCAAATGCTGAGGCACTTCTCCAGCCCTTGTTTTCACTTCTTATGACATAAACTCTCCAAGAAAAGCTCCAAGACAACTGGAGGGTTTTGTATGCCAGTCTTAGTTTGTATTAGTTAGGATTAACTTCATCTGTGGGTATTAACAGCCCCCCACCCCAGCAACAGCAGTTTGAAGTTTATTTGTCTGCCAAATAAACATAAGCAATGAGGGCGCCTGGGATTGACAGGGAGCAACATCCTTGAATTCCCGCTGCTTCAGCATCCTCAGTACTGTGGCCCCAAACAACTTTCTCTGGCTGCAGCTGTTGAATCCACATCCAACCAGCTGGATGAAAAAGACACACGACAAGCATCCTCTTGTTCTGCATGAAATTTTCTCCCAGTCTTCCTCTCTCAATAGACGCTGCCAAGGGGTATGGTCAGACGGGACTGTAAGGGAGGCTAGACGTGTAAATGTGATTGCAGGCTGCCATGCACTTGGTTGAAAGGTAGGGATTCTATAGGCGGAGAGATGGTTAAGCAGTTAAGAACACTGATTGCACAGCCATGAGGAACTGATTCAGGTTCCAGGACCCATATAACAAGCTAGGCATTGTATGTGTGCCTGTAAACCCAAGCTACGAAGAGGATGGAGGCAGGAGGATCCCTGGGGTCTATTAGCTGAGAAAAGTTGCCAACTCCAGGTTCAGGGAGAGACACTGCTTCTGAGGAAGTCAGAGTGGTAGTGGAGGACATCGGGTGCCCTCTTTTGGCCGTAGTCACACAGATGTGCACATACCCACATAAAAATAAATCAGCAGTGTTTTAAAAGTTAAGGGTCTTCTGTGAAAGACAGAGACTAGCTTTTGGAAGACAAAAAGCAGTCTTATAGCTGACATTGTGTTGATGTTTTAAGACAGTGTCTTGTTCTGTTGCCTAGGTTGGTCTCCAGCTCCTGGGCTGGAATGATCCTCTTGCCTCAGCTTCTCATTCTGGGATTCTCAGAAATCCCAAGGCTGGCCTTAAACTTGCTACACAGCTGAGGATGACTCTGCACTTCTGATCCTCCTGCCTCCACCTTCCAAGCTCTGTACCACCACCATGCTAGAATTGGTGGGGTTGGGGGATCAAACCTAGGGCTTGGGTAAGCCCAACAAACATTCTACCAACCGAGCAAAAGCAGCAGCCAAGCAAATAACTTAAAAAATATTACCACCCACCCACCCTGGTGTGTGTGTGTGTATGTGTATGTGCATGCGTGTGTGCGTGTAAATATGCCATGCTTTCTACCTGCCATGGCATTCATGTGCATGCTCGTGTGTGTGTGTGTGTGTGTGTGTGTGTGTGTGTGTGTATGTCTGTGTCTGTGTGTCTGTGTGTGTAAATATGCTATGCTTCCACCTGCCATGGCATTCATGTGGAGATTGGAAGGCAGCTGGTGGAAGGCAATTCTCTGCTTTCACTTTGTGGGCTCTGGGGCTCAAACTCAGGTCTTCAGCTGAGCTTGGTGGCAAGTCCTTTAGTAGCTTAGCCATCTTGCTGGCCCGTCTATGAGTGTTTTTAAACAGAATTAAGCCACAAAGCTGGCTTATTTAGTTTTTTTTGTAATATTCAGTATCTTATAAACTCAAAATGCTACCTCTGGAATGAAAAAGCCTCTCCCTCCCCCTCTCCCCCCTTCCCCTCCCCTCCCCCTCTTCATATGATTTGCACCCCTCCATTCTCAATATCACTTAGTATCTGACAGGAACTTGGTAGCATGTCCGGCACAGTCCCCAACCAACAGGGAGACAAAACGCAGGACAACCAGGTTCCTTCTCAAGGAGGTTTACTCAGGAGTTGCTTCTTTCCAGGCAGTGACCCCGACCCCTCCTGGGTTCAGGCTTATAAGCACTAGTGCATGCCAATCATCGAAAGCCACGTATCATCTCTCCATAGGTCCCTGTTCGGTCACCAGATCTAGCCAGACAATCGCGCCACCCCATGCCCAAATAAGGAGTTACCATGGAGAGCGCCCTGCTGTCGTGCTGGCGGAGACCGGTACCATTCTCGGGCTGGAGGTTACCATGGAGAGCGCTAAGGCGCGGCATGCTGCCGCTCTCCACAGTAGTAGGACTCAGAAATAGGACATCTACATTTTGCATACCATTTCCCCTCAGTGACTCCGTCTTATTGTTCCATCTACCCATAGGTAGGAAGTTTTTTCTGACCTACATAATGTGGAAGAAGACTGATATCTAGAAATAAAAGAAATTTTAAAACTTGTTCAATATAGCACAGCTAGAGGTTGGCAAGGTGAGAGTCGAACCCAGGACTGGATAATTCCTTTCCCATCGGCCTTCCCTGTGGCATGCTCCATTAGAGTTCAGGACATCCTTAATAAGAGCTGAGAAGGCAAACAAGTTAGCATTTTTTGTCTATGGAGGTGGAGCTATCCGTGGTAGCTGTAGGAATCTTTGATGCTGTTGACAACCCACACATCTGTCTACTAGAGAAAAGCAAATTCCCCAAATTTACAATGTCTTTAAAGTAGTTTCAACTTGCAACCAAGTGGTGGTGACACATGCCTTTAATCCCAGCATTTGGAGGAGAGGCAGCCAGATCTCGGTGAGTTTGAGACCAGCCTGCTCTACACAGTGCAAAGAAGCCCTATCTCAAAAAACGAACAACCTGTCTCTACTAGGATGAAGTTACAGTTTTGTTTTGTTTTTTTACTAAAATCTAAAAATTGTGCATTTGTTTACTTACTCACATATTCACAAATGCTTGCTGCAAATACTGTTTCTAGACTGGCTGACTTTGGGGACAGAGATAAACA
Source organism: Montemys delectorum (assembly GCA_019843815.1). NCBI lineage: Eukaryota > Metazoa > Chordata > Mammalia > Rodentia > Muridae > Montemys > Montemys delectorum. Next base: position 19,983 of record JADRCD010213809.1, read on the forward strand.
GGCCCCCACTTGTACCCAGTTCACCAAGTTCATTTCCTTGAGAAACAGATAAACAGCTAATGTAACAGTATCTCGATGCAGCTAGGACAGTGTAACCGCTTCTTCTCAGCCCACCCAGGGGAGTCAGGGGAGACCTGCTTGCCACAGGCCACTCTGAAGGAGGATTTGCACTATTCTAGAAGCAGCAAGGCCAAGAAAGTTTTGTGTGGAGGACACATGGAACACAGGAGGTTGTTTCTTAGGATTCTTGGTGTCTTCATCCTCTGGGCACAGGGCAGGAACACCTTGCCATCTACCACAATGTGCTACCTCACCCCAAGCCCATAGTTACCATGGAGCCAACCTATCATAGACTGAATGAAACCTTTGGGACCATGAGCCAAAATAAATCTTTCATCCTTTTAAATTGTTTGTGTTGGGTAATTTATCATAGTAACATTAAACTGACTGTGCTTGTATACATGTATGTACACATACATATATACATGTCACAGATTACCACAAACTTAATGGTTCAAAATGATCTTTACTTCTTGATCTCTCCACAGAGAGCCTTGCAAGGCTAACAGCAACGCAGAGGCCAGACTGAGTTCTCATTGGGAAGCGCCCAGGGACCTAATTCCCTGAGGCCTATCTTTTTTTTTTTTTTTTTTGGTATTTTCGAGACAGGGTTTCTCTGTGTAGCCCTGGCTGTCCTGGAACTCACTCTGTAGACCAGGCTGGCCTCGAACTCAGAAATCCACCTGCTTCTGCCTCCCAAGTGCTGGGATTAAAGGCGTGAGCCACCACTGCCCAGTTGAGGCCTATCTTCTAATCCCCATTAGCTGCTTGCATTTGAAGGCAATTCTCTGCTAGCAGGAACCACTGAGGCACCACCTTTCATAGATACATCTTCTTTTGCTATAAGAACAGAAAACCATCCTTAAAGGGCAGCCTGTATCCTAAGGCTAAGTAGTGGGAGATTATAGTTATGCAAAATTGTATTGTAGCACTGCCTAGATTCACATCTGGTTGTCTAACCAAGAGAAATCACATTGCTTTTAGACTCTGCCCATTGTATAATCAGTCTGTGAGCCTATCTTATGACATTTATCAATCAATTCACTGGTTAAATAAAAATTTCCCATTGGTAGCTTACTGAATGTGTCATACCAGTCAAAGCTGTGCTACAGGGAATCTTCTTTTTAGTCTGAAAGAAGTTTGAGGTGTCCAACAATTTACAGTCTACTCCAGACCAAAACAAACGAACAAACAAGCAAAGAGCAAATATTTTCAATAAATGATTAATATACCACTTAGTTAGCATTTAAACTATATTGCATTTGGATTACATTTATTTATTTATTGTCTGAGTGTGCTGGCATGCCACAGTGTGGATGTAAACATGAGACAACGTCTGGGAGTCACATTTTTCCTTCCATCTTGTGGGGGAGTGGGGGGTAGGGAGGGGGGTGTAAGGGGTAGGAAGGTAGGTGTGTGTGTGGGGGGTGTGTGTGTGGAGGGGTGTGTGGGTTACCATAGCAAAGGCTTACTCAGCAATCATCCAAAGGAGGCAATAAGTCATCAGCGAGCAAAGCCTCCGGGCTCTAAGGATGCGAAGGATGCTAAGGAGCAGCCTTCATCTCTGTGGGAAGAAACCACCTTAAGACATCCTGTGCAGTCACTGAGCACAGGGCCTCTAGCAGGCTCTAGCTCTGAGGCAGTGGGCTGTGGGCTCCTCACGAGAAAAGGGAGAAAGAAGTTGAACAGGGCTATCTTCCACTGCCAGTCTCCTATGTCTAGTACTCCCTCTGGTGTTAGCATCCTTCATTGAGGGTTTTCCGACCTCCCTGCCTCATGAAGCAAAGGCTGGATGGGACGGCCCCTCCTTAAGTATCCCAGATGCTGTCTTCCATACGGCTGTCACCATCTCAAGCTTCTGCCCTCAGTTTCTTCCATGACAGTTCATGAATCCCTCCAGAGTAAGGACATTGTCTTATTCACCTTGAGGTCTCTCTGTCTAATATAGCACTGGGCAAACAATAGCTATTTCATAAATTATCAAGGGATGGGCTTTATAGAGAGGCACATGCTATTTATTACTGTTAGGACCTAGGTAAAATATTAAAGCCTAGATGGAACGTTGAGGCCTAGGTAAAATGTCAAGGCCTAGGTGACTGTTACTGGCTAGCCTGCCATTATAAGGGAACTTTCTCATAAGTTTCTGCTGTTACTAGGAAACTTTCTAATGCCAATATTGATTACATATTGTGTTATGTTCTATGTCCTTGGAAATTAATCATGATAGAAATCAATAGAACTGTTTTATATAGTTAACCACAATAAGCTTGGACCTGAACCAACCACCTAACAACACTTCCTGCACCTATATATGAGCTTTTATGGTATTTGCCTTCATAAGGTGCCCCTGGAATGGATTCCAACATAATAGAGACACCTGAACCAATAGAAGAACCCATTTAGAATAAGACTTCTACTTTGAGTAGGGGTCTAGTAAAGTTTAAATTCCTAAGACTTCCCTGGCAACTGACATTCTGCTTGGCAAAAAAAAGACATGTACATGGGTAACTGATATCCTGGTAGACAAGTTAAGACATGAATGTTAAACGAGGCAAGCATCCTGCCACAGTTGAATATCCCAACCAATGGGAGCAGGGTGAGTGTACAACAAAGACATGGTTTTAAAGAAATACCCCTATTCCAATATTCTAGTTGGTGAAATAACTTGGCACAGATGTTTGTGGATTTGGGGTTTAAAAACTCTGTAGGATCTTAACTCAATGTCATGATCGAGTTTCTGAACCTGGCCCAGGGCCCTGGTGGAGCAGTCCTGGGGCGCATGCCCAGTAACCCATCCCGGTCTGACTGCAATCGACGTTCGTGTGGTTTGTGAGAGGACTCCTGGATTACCACAAGAGACAACTCTCTAGGAGTCGTTTCTGCTGCCATTTGCAGACTTTGTCAAAATCCGTAATCTCAGCATTTAGAAAGCAGATGTAGGAGGATCCTGGGTCCTGACGGAGTTCAAGGGCTAAATACTGAGCACTTTCCTCAAGGGGGGAAAAGTAAGCAAAAACAAAAACAAGACAAAATGCCCCTTTCTTCTTATTTTTGTCCCATCCTCATTTTCTACTTCATGACACTCACTCTGCCTTTGTGTGTTTGGCAGAGCCTGTCTGCCTTCCTAACATATTTCTTTGAAGATGTCCTTCTTGATTATTAACATTTGATATTTATCTTTTGTTACACTGGAGATACTGAGCCAAGAGATGGGACGAAGGCGAGAGCTAAGTCAGGAGCCTTGAATCTCTTGACCAAGGATCAACAGTGAAATGTCACAAGAGCAAGGCCAAGCATCCACAAGTGAGCACATCAGGGAAAAGCTCGCTTCCCAGCCTGTTTGCATGATGACACCTGGAAAGGAAAATAAATCGTAAAACAAGTAGAAGCAGAACATGGGGCAGGGCCTCTGGGGATCGAAATTTGAAAATTTCGATCATATCAGAGTTCCCTTTCATCTAGAAAAGATTGCAGTTCTGTGCAGATTAATTTCCCCGAGTGTTTTAATCTGTAAATTAGGATCCTTGGTACATTCTAATCTGTCTAATAAGGATAGTACTGTGCTTTAGTAAGAGCCTGATACATCTCTGTTCTTTTGACACTTTCTTTTTCTTTCTTTTTTCTTTCTTTCTTTCTTTCTTTCTTTCTTTCTTTCTTTCTTTTCTTTTGGTTTTTCGAGACAGGGTTTCTCTGTGTACCCCTGGCTGTCCTGGAACTCACTCTGTAGACCAGGCTGGCCTCGAACTCAGAAATCTACCTGCCTCTGCCTCCCAAGTTCTGGGATTAAAGGCGTGCACCACCACTGCCTGGCACTTTCTTTCTTTCTTTTTTTTTTTTAAAGACTTATTTATTTTATGTATATGAGTACACTGTAGCTGGACAGATGGTCGTGAGCCATCATGTGCTCGCTTCAGTCCCGCTCGCTCCAGCCAAAAGATTTATTTATTGTTATATGTAAGTACACTATAGCTGTCTTCAGACACACCAGAAGAGGGCATCAGATCTCATTACAGAGAGATCTGTCAGATCTCATTACAGATGGTTGTGAGCCACCATGGGGTTGCTGGGATTTGAACTGAGGACCTCTGGAAGAGCAGTGAGTGCTCTTAACTATCGAGCCATCTCTCTGGCCCTGACACACACTTTCAGAGACATGGTGCACTCATTCATAGAGGCAATGTGGCATTGGTATGAGTATACTCCCTGCCAAGTGAGAGAGAACCGAATTAGAATAAGTTCACACCCATGAACTATGTGTCTCCAGAAAGTCACAGCCTGTTTCCTCACTACGCATAGGGATGCAGTGAGTGTCTGCCTTACTAGCTATTGGAAGAGTGAAACATGTATACTCTGTACTGCAGAACACCTGCATGTCTACACTCTGAGTAAAATGAGCTCTAGCGTGTTCATAGTTGCTCTTTCATGTACTTCTCACTAGCATCATAGCTGTGAATTATGGGGGAAAATTGAGACTCAAGAAATGAACTGAGCTAGGTGTGCCAGTGCATGCCTGTAATCCTAGCTCTTGGGTGGAGGGACCAGGTTCTAAACTAACCTCAGCCTCAGAGTTTGAGACTGGGCTGGGCTACCTGATACATTGTTACAATGATCACCCACCTACCCTTCAAGAAAGTTAAAGAAAGAAATGGCTTCTCATAATTAGGCCTTGGCAGCAGAACAATGTTTTTTTTTTTCTGCTATCCATCCATGTATAATTTAAATAAGAAAAGGAACAGAAAATATGGCAAGGCCTAGGTGGGGAACCAGCAGGACCAGTCCTGCTGACCGCACAGAGACTCCTTCCAGATGGTATAGGGACACCTGGAGGACCCCAGAGACAGACTTCAGTTGTCTATGCTATCACAGGACACTGAAACATTGTCTCAGTTAAGGAATGGGTCAGGGGCCACTGTTCCCTTAGCACCCACACGACTGCCTGTTACCATCCTCTTCGCCAATTCCAGGCCTCCAGGAACATTCTCATTTCTTTGTATGTGTCTTCCACAATTTAGAAGACTTCTCTTTGTCCTTAGATGTCAGAGGATAATGGGCATGGCTTCTTCTTCCCTTGAGCTAAGAGGGAGAGTCCTCTGACAGAAAACAGATCGATCCCTCACTCCACTATTTGTGCTTGAAACAGCTGCTCCGGCCTCCCTTCCTTCCTCCCTCCTCCTTGTCCCAACGCTGAAGTCATGGTGCCTAATTTAGGCCACTGTCATAATTTCTACCCGCAGCAAGACGATCTTTCCTCAAGCAAGCACAGCTCTAGCCTATTCTTAAGACAAAGTCAAGTGCTCCGGAAAGAAAACCAGGGCCAGCTCCATTCCCTTCTCTTCCCTGCCCTGGCTCTTGCTTATTGTCCTAATACATGGGGCTTTTGTTGTTTTTAGAATAGTTGACGTTTCAGAAGCACAGACAACAAAACAGGCTAAAATTCCCTATTTGTAGGAGTTTATCAGTATGGTCGGTGTTGATTTTGTGGTGTCAGGGACTGAACTTAGGCCCTGATACAAGCTGGTGCTCTGCCAGTGAACCCTTCCTCAGCCGTGAACTTCTCCCCGAGTCCAGTGAACCCCTTCCCCAGCCCTCTAACGTTGAAAAGAACTGGCAGAGGTGTAGGTGTTAGTCTCTCTTCGTCTATCGGAGTCTTCCTGTAATGGGGTTGTTATTGTTTAGAGAAAACTACTCTAACAGAAAACTTACAGGATTAAATAATCACAGGACCACCTGTCCTCATTACTGTTGTGAAAACGCCACCAAATCACAGGGACAGAGGATTAAATCGGTAGAGACATCAACTGCTCTAGGAAGAGATGATTAGATTAAAATAGTTGTCACTTCTTTCTCCAGAGGAACTGGAAGTCCCTTTAGTCTTTAGTCTTTTTACAATTAGGTAATTCCAGGTTCCGGAAAGACTATGAACCACTTTATAAAATTTTCCAGTTTGAGACAAAGAAAATATTCTATTGATACAAACCTTTCTTTTTCTTTTCTCTTTTAGGTTTTTTAAAAATGTGCATGGGTGTTTTGTCTGTCTGTATGTCTGTGTGCCACATGTATGTGTAGTGCTCACAGAGGCCCAAAGAGTGTAACTAGAGTTACAGACAGTTGTGTGTTACCCTGTGGGAGCTGGAAACTCAGGACCTCTGGAAGAGCAGCCAGTGCTCTTACCTGCTGAGTCATCTCTCCAGCTCTGAAGTTTTCATGTTAGTAAGAACTGTTTTTGGTGGAAGGTGGCAGGAGGGCATGTGTGTAGGGACACACAGTGGGCATGAATTTGTAGATTTCTGTCTTGGTTTTGTTGGCTTCTACACTTATGGCATTAAGGACATACTTTTAAAAATCCCTTTCTAGGCTAAAGTGGATACTGGCACTGCTTGCATTGTATAGAAGCACTATCAATAACTCCTGCTGGTGTGCTAGTTCTTGTCTTAGAAGTAGGTTCTCTTGTTCAACTTGGGCCTGGCAGAATGGCTCTTGCAAAGAAGGGTGGCAAGGAGGAGGAGGAGGAGCAGGAGGAGGAGGAACAGGAGGAGGAGGAGCAGGAGGAGGAGCAGGAGGAGGAGGAGGAGCAGGAGGAGGAGGAACAGGAGGAGGAGGA
>JADRCD010213810.1:0-30191 GCA_019843815.1 Montemys delectorum
AAAAAAAAAAAAAAAACTTCTATTACATTTTATTTTGTGTATGGGTATGCATGTGTGTGCCACTGCCTGCTTGTAGAGGACAGAGGACAACTTTCCGGATCGCTACCCTTCTTTCAACATATGAGTCTTGGAGATCAATCAAACTCAGGCTTGGTAGCAGGCACCTTTACCCACTGAGCATCTCACCAGTCCTTTTCAACCCTTTTTTTTTTTTTTTTTTTTTTTAAAGCTGGGGGTCTGGTGAAATAAACTGACAGATTTAAGAAGAGGCTCATGTTTAGTTTTCAGCAGCTACTTTAAGGAAGTGACAATTCAAAAACAAGAAAAGAGGTATAGATGGGAGCCAACAGCCCAATCCCCTGGCTAGTGAGAAATGAACAGGTTTTCATAGACCACAGGTCTCACTTGTCCCCTGATTAGTGTCAGAGCGATTTGCTCAAGGATTCAGACAAAGGAACTTGAGATAAGTAAAATGTAACTGGCTCATCCTGCTCAGCCTTTCTATTTTTCTGTCACTGTGGAAGAGGAAAACCAGTGGCTGAACTGCATCTTGTGGCTTTTAGGCATCTGTGACCTTTGAAGATGTATCACTGACATTTACCAAGGAAGAGTGGGCACAGCTGGACCTCCAACAGAAGTGCCTGTACAGGGAAATCATGATGGAGAACTACAATAACATGATTTCAGTGGGTAAGGCAGTCTCCATTTTAATAAAGATCTGTTTGGGTGGGTGGAGCATACTTTTAATTCCAGCACTTCAGAGGTGGAGGAGCATTGGAAGTTCAGTGCCAGGCTTGACTCTACCTGCCCCCACCCCAGTTCCGAATGTGTGGTACCTCTGAACTGTATGTGCTTGGGCTTAGGCTAGAGGGACCAGAGGAGAAAGGGGAGTGTAGAGCTTGGTAGAGAGGAAAAAGGCAGCTTTTCGGTCTGACTTCAAAAGTTTCATCCAAGCAATACATCAGGGTCCCTGAATACTGGACAGAGCCTATAAGGGATGTTTGTAGCTCTAGTGACAGTTGCCTGTAATTTTTATGGCACGTCAAGCCTATGAGATGTCAGTGTCCAGCAGTTCAGGGCTATCTCAAAATTGTGATTTCTTTGTGGTTCTTAGGAAGTCTTCTGTCCTCCTTAGTTATTTCATAGCTGTGGCTCCAAGCTTTGTGTCTATGTCTAAGCAGAAACAAAAGTTGATAGTCCTGACTAGTTCTTTCTCAACTGTCAAATAAGCAGGGAAGCAGAAGCTTTCCCAGAATGCCCCCCAGTTGACTAACCTCCCTTTTTACTTTATGGTACCTTTGTTGTCAAGGAAACCCATGAAATCCAACAAAAGGAATGGATATGTAGTTGTCATCATGTCACAGCATGGGGGAAGGAGGGGATAGAGTCTTGCAGGCAGAGAACATTTTCTCTGAGCAGACCTCCAAGCCTTGTCTCTTTTCCACTGAGCAGAACATCACTTTTCCAAGCCAAATGTCATATCTCAGTTAGAAGAAGCAGAAGACTGCTGGCCAATGCAGAGAGAAGTTCCTCAAGGTACTCTTTCAGGTAAGAAGCAGGCATGTGGGAGTTTCCAAAAGGGATGAATCTTCTGGTTATTCGGAGACTGATATCTTCCAAGCAGTATGAGAACCCAGGTGCATGTTCTAATAAGTATAAATTATATTCTAGTCTACAGTCATTTTTTCATGATGCTAGTGATTAAGCCCAGGGCCTTTCACATGATGAACAGAACAGACATGCTACAACTTGAACTAACATCCCCAGGTTCAGTCTTTATTTAGGGGTGGCGGTTGTGGTATTTGGGGTTTGTGTATAGTGGCAGTGGGGTTTGTATTGGGGATTTTGTTGTTTTGGATTTTTGTTTTGTTTTGAGATAAGGACTTAGGTCGTTTAGGCTGGCCTCCAACCTATTAATTAACTAAGGATATGAATTCCTGATCATCTCTCTGTCTTAGAAGTTCTGGAATTACAAATGTGTGCTACCACACTGGCTCCTGTTTTTATTTCTCTTATAAGTTTGTTGTTGTTGTTGTTGTTTTTAAGCACATAGGCATAATGTCTTAATACTTTTGTGCACTCAAGCATTTTTAACCTTTTTTTGTTGTTGTTCTATTTATCTGGTTTCACTTTATATATGGTGGGCATAAAATCTTTGAGCCCCCCAAAAACTTTAGATTCATTCTTCTTCCGTTTGTTGGAAACAGCATCTTTGTGTAGACTAAATTATCATTGGCATAGTACAGAAGCCTCTGTGCTCTTGTGCTTTGATTCCCCCCCCTTTCTGGGTACATGCCATAATGCAACACATTTTATTGTACATTAATGAGCTTTAATAAATTCCTATACCCCTTGTAGTTTAAAAAAAATAATCTTAGTCAGGTAGTAGAAGCACATACCTTTAATCCCATCACTTGGGAAACAGAGGCAGTTGGATCTCTGTAAATTTAAGGCCAGCTGGTCTACAGAGCAAGTTCCAGGGCAGCCAGGACTACACAGAGAAACTGTCTTAAAAAAACAAAACAAAGAAATCTTAGATGTCTTTTAATCCTCCAGATAAAGACCAACTTGCCTAGATTAGTTGAGAAAAGTTGTTAGAATGTACATTGAATTCGATTGGACTTAATCGTTGCTATTACCGGTTCTGGTTAATCCTTGCATGGTTGTTCGTATGCGCCTGCATGCTGCTAAACCCTCTTAACATTGACGTTTTAATTACTTTTCTATTGCTGTGAAGATATAGCATGACCAAGATACAAGGAAAAACATGCAATTGAGGTTTTGCATGTAGTTCAGTGGGTAAGCCCACAACCATCATGGTGAGGAGCATGGCCGCAGGTGGGCAGGCGTGGTGCTGCAGCAGGAGCTGAGAGCTCACTTCCTAATTCACAAGCCAGAAGCAGCCAGAGAGAGCTCAAGCTAACTGGGAATGGCAAGGACTTTTGAAACCGCAAAACTCTACCCCAGTGACACAGCTCCTCAACAGGGCAACACCTAATTTTTTCTTTTCTTTTTTTCTTTTTTTGTTTTTTTTTTTTTTTCTTTTTTTGTTTTTTTTGAGACAGGGTTTCTCTGTGTAGCCCTGGCTGTCCTGGACCTCACTCTGTAGACCAGGCTGGCCTGGAACTCAGAAATCCGCCTGCTTCTGCCTCCCAAGTGCTGGGATTAAAGGTGTGTGCCACCACCACCCAGCTTGCACCTAATCTTTTCTAAACAGTTTCACCAACTGGGAACCAGACATTCCAATATATTAGTGTAGAGGGCCGTTCTCATTCAAATCACCACAGTCTACTTGCTGGCCCCATAAGCCCATGGTAGTATGCATTCAGTCCAACTTCAGAAGTGCCCATCGCCTTTCACAGTCTCAACACTTTAAAAGTTCACAGCCTTGGGGCTAGAGCGTTTGCTCAGTGGCTAGAGCATTGGCTATGCTTGCAGAGCCCTAGCAGTCACATGGTAGCTCAGAAGCATCTGTAACTCCAGTCTCAGGAGTTGCATGATGCCCTGTTCTGTCTTCTGAGGGCACTGCACTCAAACAAGTTCAAAGTCTCTTCTGAGAGTCAAAGCAATCTCTTTAATTGTAACCCCGTTAAAATTAAAAAAACCAGGTACATTCTTCTAACGTACAGTGGCACAGAATGTATATTTCCATTCCAGGAGAGGGAAAGTGAGGAACTACTGGACCTAATCAAAACTAACCAGATCCTGTAGGTCCATGTAACTGGGGGCTTGCTTACAGTTTCCAAGGGCCAGTCCATGGCCCTCAGAGTGGGTAGCATGGCCCTGTAGCAGTAATGAGAGTCTACGTCTGACTCACAAGCGGAAGGCAGAGGGAGAGAGCTAGCTGGGGCTGGCATGCGCTTTGGGAACATCCCCGGGGACACACCTCATCTAGCACGACTTCTGATCCTACCAAACAGTTCAACCAACTGGGACCAAGGATTCAAACATACGAGTCTATGGGTGTTCATTTTTTTCTTTGCTTTGGACAATTGCATAGTTCCATGCCATCATCATATCCAAAACATGATTCCGAAAGTAAAGAGTAGGTATCTGCCTGACATATAGAAAAATGTATAGGTTTTGATGAATATGATGCTAGAGTCTGCTTTGTTTCACATCAGCGTTCATCTGAATGAATGAATATTCACCTACTGCTTTCTAATGAATAAAAAAAAAAATCATTCCTATATGATAAATAGGAAAATACCTATTTCCATTGCAGCGTCTTCCGACATGATTGGAAGAATCTTCCATACTGATTTTTTTCCCTTTGACCAGTTAAAGTGGTAACATAGTAGATACAAGAAATGCCCTGCTGTAAGGTGGTGGTTTTTGGTTAATATTCATAAAAGACATAGTAGTTTTCTCTGTTTTTGCTATCCTCAATTTTTTTTTTAATTTATATTTTGGGTATAAAGAGCACCTGTGCCCCTGGCTGCTTCTCGTTGTGTTTTCACGCTCTGGTGAGGTAGCACCAGAGCAGTTCTGACCCTGCTAACCTGTCAGATCTCCACCTGCTGCCGTCTCTGGTGATGATGTTTAGTTTCACATGAACATTCATCTGAATGAGTAAATATTCATCTAATGCTTTTAATGAATGAAAAATCATTCCTATATGATGGAAATAGGAAAATTTTGAGGCTAGGTATAGGAAAACAAAATACAAGAACGTGCAGAAGGCACCTGGCCACATCAGCTGTGGGGGAAATTTGACCTTTATTGTGGAGGAATGGTATGACAGGGCTTTTCACAGCTCACTCTGGTTGGTTTGTAAAGAAAGAACTGTAGCAGGACACAGATGGAGAAAGGAAGTGGGCACCAGTAGTCTCTAGGGTTGAAATGATGATGCCTGCCATGAGAGAGTAGTAACAGGTTTGGAGAGCATTAAAGAGTGTGTTTGACTCAAAGGTAGACTCAGTAGATGTAAGTAATTAGCTAAACTGGACCAAAAAGCTGCTAAGAATTCCTATGGGTGAAGGAGCCTTGAAGGGGTTTCCGGTGGCTGTTGTTCACAGTCTGTATGCTTACTATAAGCACTCTTTGTGGTGCTGGAGGCTGATCCCAGAGCCTCGTGTGTGAGGCTGATCCCAGAGCCTCGTGTGTGCCATACAAGCACTCTGCCACTGGGCTGCATACATCCCCAGCCATGGATTGCAAGGGAAACTTAGGCTGAATTTTTAGAAACAACTTATTTTAAAGGTGATAAAGGCATAAAACTATTTTAAGAAGTGGAACTGTGGTTTTCTTTTTCTTTCCATAATGACATAATGTTAGGTAAAACTTTACACTGATTATGTGAAGAACCACCTAACAGTGCTTACCTTGAAAGTTGGATTTAAACTGTGCCAAATTTCTACTTACCTTGTCAGATCTAGATCATAGATGAAAAGGGACCAAAGACATAATCCAAGGAGGTTTGCTGAGTCAATTGCTTGTTTGAACATCAAGAGGTCCAAGTAGCAAGTAAAAATATGAGATTTTTAGAATGTCATATATTACTATTAAATGAAAAAAACACATCTCACTAGTGTCCCAACAGTAGTGTGTGGTGCCTCTTATTAGTGCACAGAAGTGAAATTGAATCCAAAGTTTAAATTCTTTCTTATAACTAAGCTTACAAGCCTCTCCAGCTAGAATGACAACATGGAATGTGGTTGGTGAGGTAATATCAGAAAATGGTTAAATTTTAAGACAAATGTCATTTATCCTCAAGAAAGCTTTGAATTCAATAAGATCCTGTGACGGCAATATGGGAAAATAAATTAGGTTGTGTTCATGTTTTCAGTTGTCATTTAGTGGCCATTCCAAAAAATCACAGCCACACATATATCCCTAAAGTGGGGCACTTGAAGTTAACTAGACGTAATCATTAGAAGGAAGGCATAAAAGACACTATTGGCCAGGCATGGAGGTGCATACCTGAAGTCAAAGCACGTGAGAGGCAGAGGAGGGCTGATCTCTTAGGAATTCAAGAATACCAAGATAGCATAGTGAGACCCTATCAAGAAATGAAGGAGAAAGAGATTGACTAGTAGATGAATCAGTCATAATCACAGGAGAACGTGCAGAAAGGCTGATTTTTTTCCTTTGTGTGGTGTTGCTTGTGTGTTTTTCTGTACACTATGTGCATGCAGTTCCCACAGAGGCCAAAGGAGGGCATCTAATTCCCTGGGACTAGAATTAAACATGGTTTTGAATCATCATAGGTGTGGTGGGAATGGAACGCAGGTCCTCTGGAAAAAGCAGGCAGTACTATTCACTGACGAGCCATGTCTCCAGCCCCAAACTTGAAAATTGTCATCTTAAGAAATGAAGCAGGAAATGAACCTTATAAGAGTCATTTCTCTTTTATTTGAAGAAGAGAGGCATATAACCTAAGGATGTCCACATGCTCGAGCAAACATATAGAGGATGAAAGAAATACTCATACAAAATGTTAGAATACATATATGTGGAAAATGAAGGAATTTCACTACAGACCTCTGAGGGCCTTATCAATTTGTTGAGTGTCTAGAATCTAGAGTTATGTATTTTGGGTAGAGCCTAGTCCAGTACTGTTGATTTTTGTTCAAGAACACATTTTTCTCTCATCTTTTATGAATTTTCTCTCTGAGATCTTTAGGGTGTGTATGGAGGAGGAGTGATATCAAAAAAGTGTGCAGTAAATATGTTTAGTGTGAGAAGGCCCAGTTTCAGCTCAGCTTAGACCACCTTAACTGTTAGATGGCTAAAACAGGGTATTAATCTAAAAAGACATGAATGGGACTCTTTTGTGAAATTGTGAGTATCTGAGAACTCCTCTAAGAGATAAAAATCTCGAAAGTATGATTGGAGCAGGAATAACTTCTGACCTAAGTTAGTTTTACCTTGAAAGAACTTTGTAATAGAGCCCCACCCCACAAAAATACAATTTTATTACACTTAATAATAGCATCTGAGAACTCTAAAGCCATGAGAATGTGCATGATATAGACGCACTTTCATGTGTAGCTCTCTTATTTGGTATCACAGTTGTGCTAGGGATAGTCTTAAGAATGTAAGTGCTATTAAGAAGCCATGGAGCATTAATGGGAAACGCCTGGCAGGGGCCCTGTGAGTATGACCCTGTGGAAGGTTTCAGTAGGAGTCCTCTTGGGTTCCGCATCAGAGGACTCATATGGGCAAGGACCCTTTGCATGTATTCTCTGGGGAAATCATCAGCTTTGAGTCCTACATTGTCTGAGAGTGAGAAAATACACAATTAGAAAGGATTACAGTGAATAAGAAAAGTGAAATGTCAGGGGCCTTGAAAAAAAACCCAAATTATTCCATAAATTTCAATTACCAATATGACTGAATTACCCTTAGTAAGAAGGTACCACAGAGTGAATGAATACCTGAAGAAACCCCAAGAAACAAGAGTGTATCTTCAAAGGTAATTTCAGTATGAGTCCAAACTTTGAGAAAGTAAGGGAAGTCTTAGGCAGATAGTGTTACAGAGACATCTGAGGGCTCAGATTTATAGGTTGGTTTAAGAGTCCAGAATTTGTAGAGTATTTATCTTGGCTAAACCAGTGGTTCTCAGCCTTCCTAATGCTGATACAGTTCCTCGTTTTGTGGTGGCTCTCAACCATAAAATTATTTTTGTTGCTACCTCATAACTGTAATTTTGTTATTGTTATGAACCCCTGGAAAAGGACCATTCAACCCCCAAAGGAGTCGTGACTCACAGGTTGAGAACTGCTGTGCTAGAGTCTAGTCCAGTAGAGTATTTTCATGATGTGTTTACTTTTGTTCAAGAATACATTTTCTCTCTCATGTGTTTTTTTCTCTAGGACCTTTGTATAACATCTGTCTGTCTCAAATATGTATGTCATTCTCTAGCGTCCACACTTAAAATCTAGGGTCACTGGAAAGCCTGCAGTACATTGCTAAAACCAATGAACAGAGCTTTGAAGCAAACAGTGTGGGTGATGACAGGGAGACATCCTCTGAAGAAGCTTAAAAAAAAAAAAAAAAGCCGGGCAGTAGTGGCGCACGCCTTTAATCTCAGCACTTGGGAGGCAGAGGCAGGCAGATTTCTGAGTTCGAGGCCAGCTGGTCTACAGAGTGAGTTCCAGGACAGCCAGGGCTACACAGAGAAACCCTGTCTCGAAAAATCAAAAAATAAAAATAAAGAAATAAATAAAGATTGGTAAGCAAAAAACAAATAGGCCTGGTGTTGTAGGCAATGATCCCAGCTGCTTGGGAAGCTAAGGCAAGCTCAAGGCCAGTCTGGCAATTACTTGTCCTCAAAAAGCAAAGGGCTGGCAAGATGGCTCAGCGGATAAGAGCACTGACTGCTCTTCAGAAGATTGTGAGTTCAAATCCCAGCATTGTGAGCACATGGTGGCTCACAACCACCCATAATGAAATCTGGCACCCTCTTCTGGAGATCTGAAGTACTCATAATAATAAATAAATTTTTTTTTAAAAAAAAAAAAAAAAAAAAAAAGCAAGAAGAGGAACTGCAGATATACCTCAGCTGGCAAAGTGTTTGCCCAGTACCACATAGACCAGGTATGGTCGTGGGCTCCTGTGCTCGGGAGGTAAGAAGAACATCAAGCTTAACGTCTTCCTCTGCTACATAGAGCTCAAGGCCACCCTGGGTTGGCTGCCCTATCTGTAAAGAGTGTGGGTCCTAGTTGATACCCCTCAGTGATTGAGCGATCCCTTAGGGCTAGGACAGGACCTAGGCAAAGAAAGAAAAAAATCAAACAGGAAAGGGACAAAAATTCTGCATGAATTTTATTTTACTTTTTTAGACTAAATACAAACAACCAATGATGTGTAAAATGAAAGACAAGTTAAAAATCTATATAAAAGAAGGATGGGAAGGAGGAAATCCACACAGATACTCTGTGATGCATGTAACTTGATCATCGTACTTTTTAATATAAGAATGAGCCAGTTCCTTGTGTACTTAATAAAACAGTATTTGTGTTTCTTAAAACATGTGAATGAAAGTGGGTCACACACATCTTAGGCTGGCCTTAGCCTTACTGTGTACCCAGGCTTGACCTTGAACTAATTATCCTCTTGCCTCTATCTCCTATATGCTGGGATTGCAGGCATGCATCACAGTGACTGGTTTTAATGAATTTCTGGGGATATGCTACATGATTCTGTACCAACTGAGCTACATACGCAGCCTGCTCATGTATGTTTTTTTACATGAGTCTGTCTTCCTATAACTCAATATGTACAGCTGGCTAGACTCTTAAGAGTGATCCCTCTTCCCTCTGCCTCCCAAGAACAGTGATTATAGGAATGTGCTACATTGCCTTGCTTCTGCTCTGGTTTTGACTTTTAGAATGTTCTGGGACTTCTCTGGACCCTGGCATTAATTCCTTTACTGCTGAGAGTCCCCTGAAAATCGAGGTTGTTGAGGTCCTTACATTGAACAAGGATGTGGCTGGTCCCCGGAATGCCCTGATTCAATCCCTCTATCCAGAAAATGAGGAAGACTTGAACCCAGGTGACTTCAAGCCAGCTGAACAGCCAAGCAAGCATTTGACTGACACTGAGGCTTCACGCCAGAAGTTCCGACATTTCCAGTATGAAGAGTCAGCTGGTCCCCAAAAGGCTGTGTCCCAGCTTCGTAAGCTGTGTCACCAGTGGCTACAGCCCAATACACATTCAAAGAAGCAGATCCTAGAGTTGCTGGTGCTTGAGCAGTTCCTGAATGCACTGCCTGAGAAGTTTCGGGTGTGGGTAGAGTCACAGCACCCAGAAGATTGCAAAGCAGCGGTGGCTTTGTTGGAGAATATGAGCCCAGTGTCTAAGGACGATGGTGAGTGACCTGGAAGGGTGAGGTGACACACATCCCTGTGAAGGCTTTGGGAGAGAATGAGGAGTGCTGGGGTAACTGAAGATGTTCCCATTCCAGACCACAACATCCATGTTACCAGATTAGAATTAATGGAAACCTGAAGTGTTTGGTATCCAGCTCTGTTCACCCAAGCAAAAACCTTCCATGGGCTTCAGTGGAAGCTTACAGATGCAATGGGGTTTTTTTCCCCTTTATCCTGTTGAGATCCCTGACACATAGCCAGCCTTCCAGTTCTTTGAAGAGGCTGTGAATGAAGTCCTAACTGAGGGAGGACTCGAGACTTGACTGAGTCTGTGGGCCTACAGAAAATATGAGATGTGACAAGTGAATACACGTATGATAGTATGAAGGTGGTAAAGAGGTCAGGATATAGGTGGAGTTTATGGTGGCTGCGTCTGTCACTGAAACCCACTGTGACGAGAAGAGTGACAAAAATAAGCAGGGCGGATGTCCCAGTGACACACTGGCCAAGAATCTTGTGTAGCCTGTAGAAGTTGAAAAGGCAAAGAATGAGTTCTTCCCTATATCCAAAAAGAACATAGTCCTGTCAACATCTTGATTTTAAGCCAGTGTAGGCTGATGCCAGAGCTCTGGTCTCTGAAACCTTAATACATCTTACCAGGTCTGATAATGTAGGCTTATAATCTAAGATATTCAAGAGGCCAAGTCAAGTCAGCAGCTCAAGGCCTGCCTGAACTACAAATGAGTTCAAGGTCGGTGTGAACAATTTACCCTGACCCTGTCTCAAAATAGAAATGGACGGGGCTATCACCCAGGAGTAGCACAGCATTCTGGCTTTAATACCCAGGATTTGGGGAGTGAGGCAGTTCATGACTGTTAACTGGAGTTCAACTCCCCCCAGAAGCTACATTTAAAAAAAAAAAAAATTGGGGCATGGGCATGCATGCCTAACCACACTATTATAGTGGGTGGAGACAGGAAGGTCACTCGGGTTTCCTGGCCTCCAGCTTGGCTCCAAGTTCAGTGAGAGACACTGTCTCAAGTGGACATAGTAAGAATGATGGACTAGGACACTAGACGTCCTCATCGAGCCTCTGCATGCACCAAGCAGACACGCACATACACTGCACTTACCAACACCACAAGAGCTGTAAAACACAAGCAAGCTCCAGGAAGAAGGAAACCTTACTGGAAGAGTTCCAGGATGCTCTAACTCTAGGCACATCTCTACCTAGGGTTTCAATAAGAGCCTCAACCAATCCCCTCATCCATCTCATTTGACTGCCTTCGGCCGGCTTCATTGCCATTAAGGCTTCCAAACACAGAATTTCTCTTTCTTAAATGTTCCAACAAAAGCTTCGTTTGCTCTAAAAGTGTATGGTCTCCCATGTCTACCAGAGTCTGTAAAGGTGAAGGGATAGCGTGGTGGAGCAGGCTGGGCGATGTCATTTGTCCCCATCCTAGCATGGTAAAAGCCCATAGAGTTTGAGGAGACACATGAGGAGGGCTAGAGCTGAAAGAATCCTTGGGAGAGCTGTTAGTACTGGCCAGGGATGTTTAATATGACCAGAGCACAAAATGGTTACACATTCTGTGACCAAGGGAAGATCCTTCTCGTCTCGAAGGCACCAAAGGGGGAACCACCCAAGCATTTTAAGGGCTTGGAGACTAGACACAGACTACCACTAAGCAGAAGGCCATTCTTCAGAAGCCAGAGCCTGAGACAGATGCTGGAATGGGGAGACAGTAAAAGGTTTCCACAGTAGAGTCTCCAAGTGGTCCATGCAGAGTAACACACTGGCACCATCTACTTATGGGAATTGGTTACTGGTGTGAAGAGGTCAACATAGACCATCAAGGGGCATGGGTATGCATAGGTCGTGGGTTTGGTCTGGTGGTTCTGTCTGCCTGAGGGCTACCACCTCATTAACTCTTTATGTAGCATCTTCTCCAGCTCAGCTTGCCTGCTCTAGTGAGGCCACTGGTCAACTAAAGGAGAAAAAGAAAGATGTGGCCACCTTACCAGCTACTGTACCACCTGAGGTAAGCAAGCACCTTTGTTCCATTGGTCACAGCTTCCTTTTTTTTTTTGGTGTTTTGTTTTGTTTTGTTTTGTTTTGTTTTGTTTTTCGAGACAGGGCTTCTCTGTGTAGCCCTGGCTGTCCTGGAACTGACTCTGTAGACCAGGCTGGCCTCGAACTCAAAAATCCGCCTGCTTCTCCCAAGTGCTGGGATTAAAGGCGTGAGCCATCACTGCCCAGCTGGCCACAGCTTCCTTTAAAGGACCACTCCTAAGATGTCCTTTCTACACTGAACCTTTCCAAGGCTTCACAAAAGATAGGCCATTTTAACTTTCTGAGTTCTTGGGCCTAAGTGGAATTCTGAAAAACCCAAGTGTGAAGGATAACCGTCCTGACATTGTGATGGGCATAGAGAAAGCAAACAGTAGGAGTTCAAGAATCAAGACTGAGGGACATAAGAACCAGAAAGAATCACAGGCAGTTTGTGAAGACTCCACTGTATCCTAGTTAGAATGAGTGAGCACTTGTCCTTTGGAGATACTCAATTGGAGAATTAGGAACGAAACAGCATAGGCTCAGATCAGTCTCAGAATTGGTGATGGGCATGCAATAGGATTAGCCCTGTCAGCCAGGATAATGGTGTGTATATGGCATGAGTGTGTATTATGTATATGGTGTTAGGGATATTAGTGTGTATATGGCTCTTTTCCTTACAAGTGGTTTATATTGGCTCAGGTATGTGATTGGAATCGTTGGCTCTCGTGTAATGAACAATGTGGGCTAGGCTTTGGGCAGGGCTGCTACCTGGGAATGGGAAGAAACTGATCCCCAACTCATTGCTCTGTATTGTGTTCCTTCTAAGGTAGGCTCTGCTGCATCTAGGCAAAACACCTCCCAGATCCAGGCCAGGTGGTGAGATGGAAGTTTTCCTTTCAGAATCCATAGCCTCTAATAAGAAACTGTCACAGCACAGGTGACTATTATACATAGGTCAGGCCTGTCTATTGACATTGTAGGTTTTACACTACGGAACAAGACTGTTTCCAGAGGGAGAAGGTCCTTGGAGGGATGGTCCTCACAACGCAGGCTTAATGCAGGTGCTAGTATGATCAGGGTAGCATGCTTATTGCACACTTGTAGCTCTTTGCCAATCAGGAGCTCTGCCTACCAGCTTTGGACCCAGAATTTGGTTTGGAGAAATATCCTGTGGATCTCTTTCGGGGTCAAAAAAGTCCTTGTCTCTGAGTAAACCACCAGAGCAGAGAAGTCCCTATGTGTGGTAGAATGTCCCGGTGGCCTTCCTTCTACCCACATTGGCAAACGTCTAACTTTTATAACATTACAGGAGCCGGTGACTTTCCAGGATGTGGCTGTAGACTTCAGTCAGGAAGAGTGGCGGCTACTAGGTCCGACGCAGAGGACCGAGTATCATGACGTGATGCTAGAGACCTTGGGCAACTTGGTCTCTGTGGGTAAGGCCATTCCGACATTTAAAAAGCCATGGGGTCCCCCAAATCTCTCAGTTTTTCTCTACCCAGTATCAGAACTGCCTGTGCTCTCAATAGTCTCTTGCTCGGTCCAGGATCTTTATGTGAAATTGTGACCCTGCGTTGGTAGGGAGCCTTGAGTGCACAGAAGCAGCCTTGGGGGAATGAGGAAGCTCCTGGTTTTGTTGCTTCACAACTTGTCACTCCCTAGACTGAATGACTGTTTGAGAAGATGTAACCTTATTTCCTAATACTGTCAGTCTGGCACTTATAACTGCAATATGTATATCTTTTGGTTTCTTTCAGGCTGGGAGTCTACATTGGGAAACAGAGAGTTAACTCCAGACTCTCCCATTCCTGTGGTAAAACCAATTCATGACCCAGACCCAAAAGATCTCTCAAGGAATGGTACCCAGTCCACTGTCTTTGAAAATATCTCACAAGATGGGGTCCAAGAAATGCACACCATAGAATCAAATCAAGTGGGGCTTCTTCAGGAAAAAGGCCACCCTCAGAAGAAGCTCTCTGAAAGCTCCAAGTCTCAGGACCAAACTAGTGTTCCCAAAAGCCAGGGCTCACTCAGTGAAGTTCTTCCTAGAAAGCATGTAAAAGTTAAGCAGAAGGGCACTAGAAAGGGGAAAGGCAGGGCAAACTCCATTTCCATGACACGTGCTTTACGCATAAGAAGTCAGCAGAAGGACTCTGTGGAGTGGCAAGGCAGGAGTAGCAGCAATCCTATGACACATGGCTCCTCTATAAAAAACCACCAAGATGGTTCTGAGCTGGGAAAAGCTGGGGCCAACAGACATCCCATTGCACTTACTGTGCCTGAAAAATTTTACCAGAAAGCCACTGGCTCTGAAGAGGGTAGATTTGGGGACAGTAGCAATGCCACCGTACCTGATGCACCTACAAAGATTCACCAGAAAAGCCCTAAATGGCATAAAGTTGGGAAAAGTAACAATTCCATGTTACAAGGTTCATCTGTACAAAATCACCAGATGGGGTCTGAGGCAGGCAGAGCCAGGGACAACAGTATCTTGCCACAAACTTTACCTATAAAAATTCATCAGAAAGGCTATGAAGAAGGTAAAGTCCAAGGAAACAGGAATTCCTTGAAACCTGTAAAACCTCACCAGAAGGGTTCTAAAGGGGAAAGAGTCAGGGAATTTAGCACTTCCGAAAAACATGTTCCCTATATAAAAAATCACCTAAAGGCCTCTGAAAGAGGAACAGGCAGGGAAATCAATGCTTCTATAAAATGTGGTCCCTATATAAAAACTTATTATAAGGGTTCTGAAGTGGGAAGGCTCAGGAGAGCCAACAATTGTAGGAAAGCCATGAGCCGACATGCTCAGCAGATAGTCTTTATAAAAATTCACAAGGGGAGCCAAGTTTGCCGATGCAGTGAATGTGGTAAAATGTTCCGAAATGCTAGGTATTTCTCTGTCCATAAGAAGATCCACACAGGAGAGCGGCCTTACATGTGTATGGCCTGTGGGAAAGCATTTGTCCAGAGCTCCTCCCTCACACAGCATCTTAGAATTCATAGCGGAGAGAGACCGTTTGAATGTTCAGAGTGTGGGAGGACCTTCAATGACCGCTCAGCCATCTCTCAGCACCTGAGAACTCATACTGGAGCTAAGCCCTACCACTGTCAGCACTGTGGGAAAGCTTTCCGTCAGAGTTCCCACCTTACCAGACATGAGAGAACTCATACTGGGGAGCGACCGTATGTGTGCACCAAGTGTGGGAAGGCTTTCACACAGAGCTCACACCTTATTGGGCATCAGAAAACGCATGGGATAAAGTTCAAGAAGCAGCCCAAATTGTAGCCTTTGTGCTTTTCAAAGTACTATTTTTTTCAGCCTTGAGATGAACTATGCAGACCCTAAGTATGATAGATAGGCTTTGAATAAGGAGAGCCCCAGACCTTACGGACAGGCCAAGACACCACCTAGCAGGCAGTGCGTGAAACCGTCAGGGAGTTCTTAATTGCCTCATTTATCCTCAAAAGGAAATAAAAGATCCGAAAATGCACCTAAGTTCAAGAAGCCAGGTACCAAAATTTGCACTAATATTTCTATACAGGATAAAGTGTGTAAGTGAAAAAAAACCTAAAAGTGTGTAGATAAATAAATTATATTTGTGTGGAACTTTTTTTTCCTGCTGTGATAGCTGTTTTTCGTTACCAATTTGACTACACCTGGCATTGACTAAAACACTAGCAGCTGAGTATACCTTTGAGGAATTTCTTTTCTTAAATCATTTGAAGTGGGCAAACCCACCTTTAATCTGGATTGCACCTTCTACTGGCAACCTATATAAAGGACGTGGAAGAAGGACGCTTGCCTCTGCCTGTTTGCTCTCACTAGTTAGTACACTCCTTTACTTGCGTTAGAGCTTACTTCCAGGTTCAGGCATCTAGCACCTGAGACATCTGGCCGCATGCACTGAACAACTACTGGATTCTTAGACCTTCCATTGATGAACAGCCATTTTCACTCTAGTCAATGTATGTGTATGTATATACGTATGAGGAGATTCAGTCTATCAGATACACTACATTAGGGTACCTTGAATAATATCTGCTTAATTAAGAATCTTGTTTGTTTTTGATTTTTGAGACAGGGTTTTTCTGGGTAGGACTGGCTGTCTTACAAGTCACTCTATAAACCAGGCTGGCCTCAAACTCAGAGATCCACCTACCGATGCCTCCTAAGTGCTGGGATTAAAGGTGTGAGCCATTAACAATCTTTTCTGTTAATGATCTAAACAGTTCTAGCAGATTAGTGTACAGGTGGGAGGAAATCTTCAGGAATCATTGGAGGCCCAGAGGTCTAGAAGTCCGTAATGAATCCAGGGATGCATGAAAATATCCTCTGGCTTTACATTACCATTTTTCCTAAAGGGCCAGTTACAGGAGAAGTTCATCACTTTTAAGCATCAAAATACCAGCAGCACCAGGGCATGTGTTTGATGCTCACTTTCAAATTCCACTAGATTAGATAGATAGATAGATAGATAGATAGATAGATAGATAGATAGATAGATAGACAGACAGACATCCAGGTCAACAAAGAAAAGCAAAGGACTAGCCGTGTGGCTCAGCTGGTAAAGGGGATCTGCCGCCAAACTTGATGGGCTAATTTTTAATCCCTAAGACAAACAGTGAGAAGAGAATTGATTGTTGCAAGTTGTCCACGAACATCCACATGTGTGCCATGGTGTTCAGTCACACAAAATAAAACTAGAATTCTTCAGAATTGAAGAGATGGCTCTATGGTTAAGAATTCTTGCTGCTTTTGCAGAGAACCCAGTTCGATTTGTGGCATCCATTTTTAAAGGCTCAAAAACCACTTGTAACTCTGGCTCCAAGGGATCTAGAACCTTCTGGACTCTTGGTACCTGCACTCATATACTCACAGGCACACACTTTTTTTTCATCCCCAGATCATGCACACCCACACCCTTTCCCCAGAGTTCCATGTTGTTCTTCTATGTTCTTTATTACATTTAAAACATTCTATAGCTGGGGTTGTGGCCCAGTGGGTAAACGTGCTTTGCCTATATGAAGCCCAGGGTTCAGCTCCAGCATACACACCAGATCCACATTGCAGGTATGCCCTCTTGGGTGAATGCCTCAGAGAGTATATTGCATGTTGTAAGGTCAAGTGTGTAGAAAAAGGGCCACCAGGAGGCATATGTCAGACGTAGTGCTGTTTTAATCATTTCAATAACCTGATTAAAGTTTGTTAGTATTTTTGAAATGAGGTTTAAATTTGCCCAAAGGTGTGTTAGCTGGTAAATTACTCCACATTATTGCCTATTGTGTATGAAACAAGTGGTTGGACTAGAAATTAAAACGCAAGAATCTCATTTTTCTGGATCCCTAACAGTAAGACAAGCTAAGAGCAGTCGAGAAATGGAGAACTATAGGAGAACTTTGGGCCAGAAGGTGCAACCTGAAGCTTCAGAAATATGTTTTGCCTATGTATTCTATATAATGAGCAATTCCAAATTACTGGCAGCCATTTTGTTATTTTGGTAGTCTGTGGGTAAATTTGGAGACCATACAGATGGTTCCTGACCATTGTTTCTGGGATCAACAGGGAAGACAAAGAGCTGTAAGTGGAACACCTAGGGCCCTTTTAATATAGGTTGGATGTATATGGACTCTTGGCTTTGTGGGTTGATTGCCTTTCAAGCTCTCAGATGGTAAGTACAATCAAGTAGAAATCTCTCATTGAGCCTGTCCCATACATACAGCCTCTCCTTGCCTTCATTTTCCTGCCTTCACCTTCAAATTTTGGAGGTAAAGACTAACATAACTGTGGACCTTCCTACCCAGAGAAAGCCCTCCATGATCTGGCTGGTCTCCCTTCAAAAGCTGGAGTGAGTCTGATTCCCCTCTCACTAATTCTGTGAGTGATGCTTAGAAAATGACAGATGGTAGTTTCTATACTTGCCAAGATAGAACTCAGTGTATTGCCAAACTGGTGCTTCGTCAAGTTCTTTTGGAACTCTGGGTCTCTAGATGGTCACTCTGGAATTCAGTCTTGGAACCACTATAGGCCAGCCAGCCACTAAGGGTTTCAGGGCAGAGAGGAGCAGCGTGGATGACCAACGGCCAATCAGTGCCTTCAACAAAGACCCTGTGCCTGTGGTCGTAAGCAGGTGGGGTCCAATTGATCTGGGGTTTTCCCAACTTGGAAGGTGAGATAACAGATATCAAGGGTTTTTAAGAGTATCTAAGGGCTCCTAGTGGGAGGAAAGGGTGAGTCCAGTTGGGCCCACCTTCTCAATCATTAGGCCCAGCTGGCAGGGGAGAGAGAGTTCTGAGGCAGAGTTGGGAGTTCTGTAAGGACCTTAGTTTGCTTCCTATTACTGTGATAAAATAATACCAAAAGCAAACTGGGGAGGAAAAGGTTTGTTTCACCTTACACATCCATCTTGAGCACAGTCCATCACTGAGGGAAAACCAAGGCAGAAAACCAAGCAGGGAAAGAGCTGAAGTAGGCCATGGAGGAGTGTTGCTTACCAGCTTGCTCCTCATGACTTGCTCAGCTCCTTTTTTATAGAACTCAGGACCACTTGCTTAGGGGGTGCAACTATCCCCAGTGCGCTGGGCTCTCCTACATCAACTATTAACCATGACAGTGTCCCCAACAGGTTTGCCTTTAATCCAATCTGATGAAGGCATTTTCTCGAGTGAGAACCCCTCTTTCAAAGTAACTAACTCGTATCAAATTAACAAAAACAAACAAGCAGCTAGTTAGTACACAGAGGGAGACAGTGGTGGTTTGAATAGGTATGGCCCCCATAGACTCATGTGTTTGAATACTTGGTCATTAGGGAGTGGCACAATTAGGAAGTGTAGCCTTAGTACAGTAGATGTGGCCTTGTTGGAGGAAGCATGTCACTATGGGGACGTGCTTTGAGGTCTTACATACGCTCAAGCTATACAGTCTCCTACTGCCTTCAGATCAAGATGCAGAGCTCTCAGCTCCTCCAGTACCAGGTCTGCCTGCACACTGCCATGCTGTCAGCCATGACGATAATGAACTAATCCTCTGAAACTGTAAGTCAGTCCCAATTAAATATGTTCTTTTAACAGTTGTGATTATGCTGTCTACATCCTCAAACCGGTTAAGAACCATTTTGGAAGGGCAATTTAGCAAGGACCAATAAAAATTAAACTCCACATATTCTTACTTACATGTGGAATCCCACTTCTGGAACTCTGACAATAGAAATGAAAGCACTTTTATGGATGGATGAGATTTACTATGTAATTGTTCGTCATGTTTAGAGATGGAAGAGTGGAAGATAAATCTTGGGCTTTTACATTACAAGAAATGGAAGAGGTTGGTCAGAGAAAATTGAAAAGCTACCAAAAATAGCTGGTGAGAAATATGAATGTAAAATTTATATTTGGAAAAACTGAGACATGGCCACTCTTATGTAGCCCTAGCTGTCCTCAAAGTAGCTATATTGACAAGGCTGGCTTTGAGTTCAGGAATATCCACCTGCCTCTGCTTGGTTCTGGGATTAAAGGTATGAGCCACTATGCCCAGCCATTTTTTTTTTGGGGGGGGGGGGTCTGGAGTAGGTCTTGTTTGAGACAGAGTCTCACTATGTAGCTCTAGCTGACCTGGAATTCACTATGTATACCAGGCTAGCATCATACTCAGTTCAACCTGCCTGTATCTCCCAAGTGCTAAGAGTGAAAGCATGCACTACCACAGCCCAGCTATGAAATGGTTAATAATAAATTTGAATATACAGTTAGGTAATAATGAGAGATGGGAACAAATGGAAGAATAAGAGTCTGTATGAACTGCTTATCTTACCTTGATTTAACTTTGATAAGTGGCATGTACAAAGAAAATTATCCATTCATTTTAGATTTTCCAACTTAGCAGAGTACAGGGTTTTTTTGCTTTTTGTTTTGTTTTTTGTTTTTTGTTTTTTTAGCTTTTCTTTTTTTTATTATTTTATTTTACTTTATGTATATGAGTACATTGTAGCTGTACAGATGGCAGTGAGTTATCATGTGTGTGGTTGCTGGGAATTGAACTTAGGACCTCTGCTAGCCCCGCTCGCTCTGGCTCTGCTCGCTCACTCTGGCGTAATTCACTGCAGTTGTCTTCAGATGCACCAGAAGAGGGCGTCTGATCTCATTATGGGTGGTTGAGAGCCACCATGTGGTTGCTGGGATCTGAACTCACGACCTTCGGAAGAGCAGTCAGTGCTCTTAACCGCTGAGCCATCTCGCCAGCCCCGTTTTTTTAGCTTTTCGAGACAAGGTTTCTCTGTGTAGCCCTGGCTGTCCTGGAACTCACTCTGTAGACCAGCCTGGCCTCGTATTGTTCATTTCTATCTTATTGATGTCAGCCCTAAGTTAGGTTATTTCTTGCCGTCTACTCCTCTTGGGTGTAATTACGTCTTTATACCCTGGAACTTTCAGGTGTACTGTTTCTAGTGTGTGTGGGGGGGGGGGTTGTTGTTTTGGTTTGCTTTTCATGTAAGCACTTACTGCTATGAACCTTCCTTCCTATGAGAACTGCCTTTATTGTGTCCCATACCTTTGGGTAAATTGTATATTCACTTCATCAAATTCTAGAAAGTCTTTCATTTCTTTCTTGACCCATTTCTCAGTCCATAGAGAGTTGTTCACGTTCCATGAGTTTGTAAGCTTTCTGTTGTTTCTGTTGTTGGTGTCCAGTTTTAATCCAGAGTGGCCTTATAGGGTGAAGGGAGTTATTTCGATATTCTTGTATCTGTTGAGACTTGCTTTGTGACTGTGTGTGTGTGTCATCAGTTTTGGAGAAAGTTCCAGGAGAGGAGGAGAAGAAAGTTTATTCTTTTGTTCGTATGTGAAATGTTCTGTACATGTTAGGTCCGTTTGGTTTATAACATCAGTTAGTTCCAGCATTTCTCTGTTTAGTTTTTGTCTGGATGACCTAGCTATTGGAGACAATGGTATACTGGAATCTTCCACTATCAGTATATGAGGTTCATCATATAATTTAAATTGTAATAGGATTTCTTTTATGACCTTGGGGCCCTTGTGTTTGGGCATAAATGTTAAGAATTGAAATGTCCCACGGGTGCATTTCCCCTTTGGTGAGTATAGTATATACTGTTCTTCCCTATCTCTTCTGGTTAGTTTGGCTTCAAATCTATTTTTTAGATATTAAAATGGCGACACCAGCTTACTTCTTAGGTCTATTTTCTTGGAATATCTTTCCAAACCCTTTCCCCTGAGGCAATGCCTATGCTTAATGTTGAGATGTGTCTCCTGGATGCAGCAGAGTGCTGGGTCCTGGCTTTGTAACCATTTTGTCTGCATCTTTTTTGTTTGTTTTGTTTTCGTTTTGAAACAGAGTTCCTCTGTGTATCCATGGCTGTCCTGGAACTTGCTCTACAGACCCAGCTGCACTGGAAATCACAGAGATCCACCTGCCTCTGTCTCCCTTGTGCTGGGATTAAAGGTGTACACCGCTACTACCCAGCTAATCTGTGCCTTTTTATTTGGAGAATTGAAACTATTGATGCTGACAGATATCATTGACCAGAGATTGTTGATTCTTGTTTTTTTGTTATTATTGTTGATGGTGGTGGTAAGGAGTATACGTGTTTCCCTTCTTTAAGTTTTGTGTTTTCTTGAGTGCAATTAACCTCCTTTTGTTGGAGTTTTCGTTCTACCACTTTCTGTAGGTTGGTTTTGTAGATATTGTTTAAATACTGTTTTATGTTGGAACATATTTTTCTATCTATGGTGATTGAAAGTTTTGCTGGCTATCGTAGTCTGGGCTGGCATCTGTGGTACACAGAGTCTGCAGCACATCTGTCCAGGTCCTTGTGGCTTTTACTGTCTCCACTGAGGAGTCAGGTGGAATTCTCATGGGCCTGCCTTCATATGTGACTTGCTCTTTTTCCCTTGCAGCTTTAGTACTCTTTGTTGTTGTTGTTGTTATTCTGCGCTGTTTAGTTTTTTGATTATTGCATGCCAGTGGGGACTTTCCTTCTGGTCCGGTCTATTTGGTGTTCTGTAGGCTTCTTGTACTTTGATGGGAATCTTCTTTAGGTTAGGGACATTTTCTTCGATGATTTTGTTGAAAATATTTTCTGTGCCTTTGTGCTGGGTTTCTTCTCCTTCCTTTCTTCCTAATGTTCTTAGGTTTGGTCTTTTCATAGTGTCCCAGGTTCCCTGGATGTTTTGTGACAGAAGGGTTTTAGATTTAACATCTTCTTTAACTGGTGTCTCCATTTTTTCTTCTACCGTACCTTCAATGCCTGAGATTCTCTTTTCCATCTCTTGTAGTCTGATGACAAAGCTTGACTCTTTAGTTCCTGTTCAAGTTCCTACATTTTTCATTTCCAGAGTTCTCTCAGCTTGGGTTTTCTTTATTGATTTTATTTCTATTTTCAGGTCCTGGACAGTTTTATTCATTTCCTTACACTGTTTGTTGGTGTTTTCATAGATCTCATATGAAATGAGATTTAATATTTATTCATTTCCTCTTTAAAAACCTCTACCATCTTCATACAGGAAGGTTTAAGGTCTTTTTCTTGTGCTTCAGCTATGTTAAACTATTCAGGGCCTGCTGTCATGAGATAGCTGGGCTCTCTGATGACAATATATTGACCTTGTTGTTGTTATGTCTTCACACTAGTGTCTAAGCACCAGACATTGAGATGATTGTAGATTTGTGTACTGATTTTGGCTTGTCTATGCTGGGTGGGTATTTTGCTCCTTGGTTTCTGTTTTCTCTCTGGATTTTGAAGCATGTGGTAGCTGTGTGTTGCCTGCTAGGAAGCACTCTTTAGATCTGATAGTTGTGCTCCTTGAGTGTCCTAAGTACAATTTCTGGGTTTGGGGAGCTGACACTTGGGAATAGGGATAGGGATAGGCTAGGAGCCTGAAGTGGGCGGGGGGAGGGAGGGTAGGTGGAGATTCCCAGGAGTGCTGAGACCAGAGTTTTTAACCAGGATGCTTATTTCATCTCCTTGGAATGGGGGGGATATGGTGAAGAAAGGACATCCCAAAAGGCCTGCTATAGTGCTGGTGGTGAGAGAGGAGCAGAGGAGGGAAAGATCTACAGACAGCTAGCTGCTTCCCTGGCAGGAGAGACTTATGTGTTAACAGGGGTAACAACCTGTTTAGGGGCTGGGATAAAGCATCAAGTCAGGGAAGGTAGGCTAGAAAGAGACGATCTGTGAAATCCACTGGAGGTGTGGGTGGGGTGGGGGGTAGGAAGGCTGTAGCTGGTGTTCCATTACAGACCTACGGATAAGACAAGGGGTTTGGATTTGAGGGGAGGAGGGGCTGATGACAGTCTTCAGTTGGCTTACATGTTTCTCTGGCCTCCTTGGAAGATACGTTCCTAGTGAATTCCTCCTGGTACTTGAGGTTAAGATAATGGGATGCCTTTGGGAAAGGAAGACTGAGGAGAAGACCCCTTTGATCCATCAGGGACAGGGTTAGAAAAGAAAGGGAGACTCCAGCAGGTTTTCTGCAACAGAGCTGGGGATGAGACTGGGGGATTGGATCTGGAGGATCAGAAGGAGAGGTGTAGATTTGTTGGCCTACTTGTTGCCTTGGTAGGAGTGGCCCCTGGGTTAGCAAAGGGGCCTCCTGGGATTGGGGACTGGATAAAAGCAATGAGTGGGGAGGACAGAAGTGGGAAGAAGAAGATCTCTGGGGGCCATAGGTGGTGAGAATGGGGGTGGGTGGGTAGGGAAGGCTGCTACCGTTATTCTGCCGCAGAGCTGAGAATGAGGTCATTATTATTAACTCTTAGAAAGCTGCTCCTTTCTAATGAGAGGCAGAATGCAGAGATTGGAACAGAACGGGGAGTGGGTTTAACTGGGAGTCAAGAAAGGGGAAAGAATAATGCAGATATATTATGTGAGAAAATAATCTATCTTCAAAATTAGGGTAGAAAGGAAAATAGGATTTTGAGAAGTCTTATGAGGGCCATTCTATGAGAAATCTTTCTGTCAAACCTCTGACCTCATTTCACAACAGGGAACTCATCCCAAAGAGAAGCCTGATGAGTGGGATCAAAGTGGGAAATGCTTCAGTTAGAGTTCTCACTTCATTGTTCATCAGAGAATTCATATGGAAGAGAAACACCATGACTTCCTTGAGTGAGAAAAGACACTCAAGCACTCATTAGGCACCAGAGAAATCATTCAGGAAAGAATTGTCATGAGTGTCACCACATGAGATATACTATATCCAGAATTCTCATATCATAGAGCACCAAAGAATTCATATTCTAGTATTGCAGAAAAGCTCAAGTTCATAAAGGTGAGAAATCCTTCAAATAGGTGTCATACTTCCTAATTATATACTTATAAAACCCAGTCGGTATAAAACCACATGAATTAATAGGAAAAAATCCCCAGCACATCATCTAACCTTTTAGGTCACCTGGGTGAAGAACACTTTCGGGAAGCACTGTACTCCCATTGAGCACTAGCAAACTCATTGTAGAAAAAAACTGGCTACTAATTTTCAATGTCATGGCATAATGTCAGCCTGTGATCTCATAAAGCAGTCCAATGAAGTGATCAATTCAAATAGTGGTCTTTATGCCACATAGTTCTAAAATGGAGAAAGAGATGTTGCAAGGAGGTGAGGATGAGTCCTTTATACATGGATGTGAAAGGCTGTTCTTCAGAATACCGTATCATTGATAGAAACACTCAAAGAGGAGAGGTAGATACACCATCGGCTTCTTGAGCTACATCTTACTGAGATATAGATCCGCTTGGACCAACTTTTTTTTTTATTAGATGTTTTCTTTATTTACAATATCTCCTTTCCCAAGTTCCCCTCAAAAAAAAAAGAAGAAATAATAAAATAAAATAAAATAAAAACAAAAACTAAAACAAACCCCTGTTCCCTCCTCCCTCCCCCTGCTCACCACCCCACCCCCTCCTGCTTACTGGCCCTGGCATTCCCCTACACTGGGGCATAGAACCTTCACAGGGCCAAGGGCCTCTCTCCCCATTGATGACCAACTTGGCCATCCTCTGCTATACACATGCTGCTGGAGCCATGAGTCCCACCATATGTACTCCTTGGTTGGTGGTTGAGTCCCTGGGAGCTCTGAGGGTACTAGTTAGTTCATATTGTTGTTCATCCCAAGGGGCTGCAAATCCTTCAGCTCCTTTAGTCCTTTCTCTAACTCCTTCATTGAGGACCCTGTGCTCAGTCCAATGGATGGTTGTGAGCCTCCACTTCTGTATTAGTCAGGTACTGTTGGACCAACTTTTCTAGTTGCCAATGTGCTTTATGAAAATTCCAATTGCCAATCTGCTCTATAAAAATTCCAAATAATATAATTGTGTTTCAAAAGCACAATATACAAATTGTGCTCCCAGTTTAAAGGAAATTGGACCATGGATCACAAAGAGTAAAAATAGAATGAGTTAATGGTTTTTCTTAAATATTTAAACATCCACATGATTATGCAACAAGGGCATTTGTTTTGTCTGGTTTGGTTTTGCAACAAGGGCAGTGTAGGCTGGAGAGATGGCTCAGAGTTAAGAGTACTGATTGCTCTTTGAGAGGTCCTGAATTCAATTCTCAGCAACCACATGGTGGTTCACAAGCACATGTAGTTGGATGCCCTTTTCTGGTGTATCTGAAGACAGTTACAGTGTACTCATACATGAAATTAGTTTGTTTTATTTTTTTAAAAAGGGCATTATAGCCCTAAATGTCCTGGAACTCTCTATACAGACCAGGCTATCATTCAACTCAGAGAGATCCACTGTTTTTCTGAGTGCTGGGATCAAAGGCATGACCCACTACAGCCAGGTCCAACAATATGTTTTTTAAAGCAACAAGACAAAGATTCTTTTTTTTTTTTTTTTTTTTATGTTTCTCTCTTTTTTTATTGGATATTTTCTTTATTTACATTTCAAATGTTTTCTCCTTTCTAGGTCTCCTCTTCAGAAACTCCCTATCCCATCTCCCCTCCTCCTGCCTCTATGAGGGTGCTCCCCAACCCACTCCTGTCTTCTGGCCCTGGCATTCGCCTATAATGGGGCATCAAACTCCCTCAGGCCCAAGTGCCATTCCTCCCACTGATGTCAAACAAGGCCATCCTCTGCCATATATGTAGCCAGAGCCATAGGTCCCTCCATGTGTACTCTTTGCGTTGGTGGTCCAGTCCCCAGGAGTTCTGGGGGTGGGGAATATCTGGCCAGTTGACACTGTTGCTCCCCTCATTGGGCTGCAAAAGCCCTGAACTCCTTCAGTCCCATCTCTAACTCCTTCATCTGGGACACTGCACTCAGTACAATGGTTGGCTGTGAACATCTGCCTCTGTATTTGTCAGATTCTGACAGAGCCTCTCAGGAGACAGCCATATCAGGTTTCCAACAGCAAGCACTTCCCAGCATCCACAATAGTGCCCAGGCTTGGTGACTGTATATGGGATGGATCCCCAGGTGGGACAGTCTCTGGATGGCCTTTCTTTCAGTCTCTGCTCCACACTTTGTCTCCATATTTCCTCCTGTGAGTATTTTGTTCACCCTTCTAAAAATCACTGAAGCATCTATATTTTGGTCTTAGGCTTCATATGGTCTGTGAATTGAATCTTGCATATTCAGAACTTTTGGGGCAATATCCACTTATCAGTGACTACAGACCGTGTGTGTTCTTTAGTGACTGAGTTACCTCACTCAGGATGATATTTTCAAGTTTCATCCATTTGCCTGCAAATTTCATGAAGTCATTGTTTTCAATAGCTAGGTAGTATTCCATTGTATAAAAAAACAAAACAAAACAAAACATTTTCTGTATCCATTCCTCTGTTGAGGGACATCTGGGCTGTTTCCAGCTTCTGTCTATTATGAATAAGGCTGCTATGAATATAGTGGAGCATGTGTCCTTATTACATGTTGGAGCATCTTCTGGGTATATGCCTAGGAGGGATATAGCAAGGTCCTCAGGTAATACTATGTCCAATTTTCTGAGGAGCCATCAGACTGTGCTGTAATCTAGGCTCAACCCAGAGAACACAGATTGACAATAGATCCTTGCAATAACATGAGGTTTATTGATCCACTTACATGTAGTTGCCCACCCTCACGGGGGAGGGGGGCAGGGGGGGCCAACCCCAAACTCAGAAAGCACACATCTTTTATACTTTACAGAGGGCAGATTTCTGCAACAAAGCTAGCTGGCTTGCTCTGGTTGGTGAAACACAGGACAAAGGATCTCATCAGGCATTGGTTGGCTTGCTCAGGGGGCTGTTCTTGGCTTAGGCAACCAACTTCCCTATTCAGCTCTGTACCTGGCCTTGAAAAGTCTCTGGGAAGGACCTGAGTAACTAGGTAGTAGGGGGATTGTTGTCAGCAAGGTCAGAGCGACAGACAGTTTGTGGTTCTTTTCGAAATTCACCACAGGGAAGGGTTGGGGGGTTCTTTCGAGAATTGCTAATCTTGTTTTCATAGACCTTCATGTCATTGTGACCACAAGTTATTTTTGTTTTGGCTTTACTTAGCATAGTAAATGGCCTGGTCATTCTGTCTCAACATCCTGACCATCAGAACTTTGTTTTTATAGCATGCCCTTGGCTATCTCTGAAACAAAGCTTCTTAGTGCTTCTCAGAAAACACTTAGCCAAATGGCTGAACCTGCTGCTTGCTACTGTAAAACTTTGTTTCCACACTGCTTGCTACTTTCCAGGAGCTGGAACATGGCTCCCTCATTTTACTGTGAAACTTTGTTTCTACATCTCCAGAACTCTTTTTTTTTTTTTTTTTTTTTTTTACTTTTTTACTTCAACTTATTTCCAGAGTGATTGTTCCAGCAATGGAGGAGTGTTCCTCTTTCTCCACATCCTCACCATCATCTGCTGTCATCTGAGTTTTTGATCTTAGCCATTCTTACTGGTGTGAGGTGGGATCTTAGGGTTATTTTGATTTACATTTCCCTGGTGACTAAATATGTTGAACATTTCTTTAGGTGTTTCTGGGCCATTTGAGTTTCCTCAGTTGAGAATTCTCTGTTTAGCTCTGTTCTCCATTTTTTAATAGGGTTCTCTGGTTTTATTTGGTTCTCTGGAATCTAACTTCTTGAGTTTTTTTGTATATATTGGATATTAGCCCTCTATCAGATGTGAAACTGGTAAAGATCTTTTCCCAATCTGTTGATTGCCCTTTTGTCCTATTGACAGTGTCCTTTGCCTTGCAGAAACTTTGCAATTTTATGAGGTCCCATTTGCAATTATTGATCTTAGAGCATAAGCCATTGGTGATATGTTCAGGAATTTTTCCCCTGTGCCCATGTCTTCAAGGCTTTTTTGCATTTTCTCTTCTATTAGATTCAGTTTTATCTGGTTTTATGTGGAGGTCCTTGATCCACTTGGACTTGAGCTTTGTACAGGAAGATAAGAATGGATCAATTTGCATTCTTCTACATGTTTACCATCAGTTGAACCACCACCATTTATTGAAAACGCTGTCTTTTTTCCACTGGATGGTTTTAGCTCTTTTATCAAAGATCTAGTGACCATAGGTGTGTGGGTTCATTTCTGAGTCTTGAATTCTATTCTATTGATCCACCTGCCTGTCACTGTACCAATATCATGCAGTTTTTATCACTATTGTTCTGTAGTACAGCTTGAGGTCAGGGATGGTGATTCCCCCAGAAGTACTTTTATTGTTGAGATTAGTTTTCACTATTCTGGGTTTTTTGTTATTCTAAATGAATTTGAAAATTGATCTTTCTTTTTTTGTTTGTTTGTTTTTTTGTTTGGTTTTTTTGTTTGTTTGTTTTCCAAGACAGTGTTTCTCTGTGTAGCCCTGGCTGTCCTGGAACTCAACTTTGTAGACCAGGCTGGCCTCGAGCTCAGAAATCTGCCTGCCTCTGCCTCCCAAGTGCTGGGCTTAAAGGCATGTGCCACCACTGCCTGGCTGCTTCTATTTCTTTAGGGGTTATGGGACTGTTTGGATGGTTTATCTGATCCTGATTTAACTTTGGTATTTGGTATCCGTCTAGAAAATCGTCCATTTTCATCCAAATTTTCCAGTTTTGTTGAATATAAGCTTTTGTAGTAGGATCTGACAATTTTTTTAATTTCCTCAGTTTCTGTTGTTATGTCTCCCTTTTCATTTCTGATTTTGTTAATTTGGATACTGTCTCTGTGCCCTATGGTTAGACTGGCCAAGGGTTATCTATCTTGTTGATTTTCTCAAAGAGCCAGCTCCTGGTTTTGTTGATTCTTTATATAGTTTTTTTGTTGTTGTTGTTTCTACTTGGTTTATTTCAGCCCTGAGTTTGATTATTTCCTGCTGTCTTCTCTCTGGTATACTTGCTTCTTTTTGTTCTAAAGCTTTCAGGTGTGCTGTTAAGCTGCTAGTGTATGCTCCCTCCAGTTTCTTTTTGGAGGCACTCAGAGCTATGAGTTTTCCTCTTAGTGTTAGCATCACCGAGTGCCTGCTAACACTTAGCACTGCTTTCATTTTGTCCCATAAGTTTGGGTAGGTTCTATCTTCATTCTAAAAAGTCTTTAATTTTTCTTAAATTAAGAAATCCTTGGGCCGCTGGCCGGGTGCCACAGCTGAGCATCTGCTTTTGCACAGGACTCAAGAGGAGCAGAGACAAGGGCTACACAGAATGGAGACCTGGCCTCTGAACGGGAGTAACGGCTCACAGTCCCCTCCGTGGGATCCCGGCAGCGTGTAAGTCGCAGCTCAGTTCTTTGCCAGTCGCTGGCCTGTGCCCTCCCAGCTTTTCTCGCCTCTACGATGGATTATGACGGAATAGAAAATTGGAATGTAAGCCCCACCGGAGCAGGAACCTTAACTAATGCACAACTTTTCTTCCTCCAGCACGCCTGGCACAGTATCCTGCCAGTGTGAAACCCAGGTGTGAATTAAGCGAGATCCTGTCCCTTACTTTAAATTGTCTCATGAAAAAAGCGTCAGACAGGGTGTAGTGGTGCAGGTCTTTAAACCCAGCATTTGGAAGGTAGGTGCAGCCTGATCTTTGAATTTAAGGCCAGTCTGGCCCCTATAGAAATTTCTAGGACAGCCAGAGCTCTGTAGAGACCCACCAAAAAAAAAAAAGAGAGAAAAGCTTTAAGTCTCAGTATCAATACTTTGTCTACATAGCCAGTACTGAGAGAATAGCGAACGCTGCACAGTGAGACGGTCTCAAAGCAAAATCAGGGATCTGGTGACCCTTGATCTTAACTCAAGGCCCTAGCCACCATACTGAAGCCTAATTGGTAGACCCAGGTCAGCTAGGTAGGTAGGGAAAGTAGCTAGTAGGTTTTTGGGGTTTGGTTTGGTTTGGTTTGGTTTGGTTTGGTTTGGTTTGGTTTGGTTTGGTTT
>JADRCD010213810.1:30201-46807 GCA_019843815.1 Montemys delectorum
TTGGTTTGGTTTGGTTTGGTTTGGTTTGGTTTGGTTTGGTTTGGTTTTTTGAGACAGGGTTTTTGGCTGTCCTGAAACTTTATTTGGAGACCAAGTTGGTCTCAAACTCAGGAGATCCACCTGCTTCTAACTACCAAGTGCTGACTGAAACTTTTAAATGGCGAAACCAAGAGCTCTTCGAGGAAACCTTTGGTGTGGCCAGGACTATTATAACCTCCGGTTATTCGGACCCAGATGCCGCTATGGGAGGGGGAAGCGGACGGGGCACCGGTAGGCATGGAGCATGACTTCAATACTGATCAGGAAGGACAAAGCGACTCATTAATTCCCTTGAGGGTCTGTGTTAGTTGGGCCGCCTCCATTTTGCAGTGGTTTTGCTGAGGATCTTAGAAGGTGCCAAAAAGCTGGGTACAAACTGGAGCTGGCCACAAATTCTCTTCTCCCAGCAGCAGAGCTCTTGCTTCACTCAGGTCAAAAATCAGGACCAAGTGATTTGAAGATACAAAACGGGCTCAAACTGTTTGGTACGGTCCTGGAAGTTGCCACCCAATTATGAACCCACTTAGCTCCAGTTCAAAGGGAAATTCCAATGAAGTACTGTTTTACTTGGCTACTCGCTTCTAGGAGGGAGTTGTGGGTACAAAGCTCCAAAGTTACCCTGCCTAACAGTGGGGGCCCATCAGAGCCACCAACTTAACCCTTTTGGTCCTGGTATTGAGCAATGGTTTGCTTGCTGCTGAAGCCCATGACGATCCCACCCAGAAATGACAACATCACTAGTGAGGCTGACCGTCTTGCTGTAATTGGGAGGAAACAGGCTGCAGCGTGTTTGACAGA
Organism: Montemys delectorum; assembly: GCA_019843815.1. Classification (NCBI taxonomy): domain Eukaryota; kingdom Metazoa; phylum Chordata; class Mammalia; order Rodentia; family Muridae; genus Montemys; species Montemys delectorum. Next base: position 31,039 of record JADRCD010213810.1, read on the forward strand.
TCGAGAGTCACCAGTAGCCAACGTCAGGTTTGTGCAGGCCACTGTAGGGCTCAGCGCCGCCTCACCTCGCACAGTGAGGAGAAAGCAGCAGTCAGGCTCCAGCTGACCCAGATGATAAAGTTGGTCCCTGGGGTAGTTTTACTTCCTTGCCTCACTCTCCGGAAGGCATGGAAGGGCATTCTCTCCTCTCGCTGCCAGTTACTTTTGGGGAGGCTGGTATGGGTTTATAAAAATCTCACGGTGGAGACAACCTTCCCCACTGGCCCCTAGCTGCCTTCTAGCCACTTCACAGCAGAGTCCAAATCCAGAACCAGTGCGTTTGATGGGCCTGAGGGTAGGACAGAGTGGCCAGAGACAGGATGGGAGTCAGGGACACTGGCCGTTCTTAGCAGGCCCAAGGAAATGGCCTTTCTCCCAACCACCTTGCGCAGGCTCAGTGGCAATGGTAGCCACCTGCCCTCCCAGGAGGGCCCCAAGTCCTCCATGGAGTAACTCAGAATGAGGGGCGAGGGTTCAGACAAGGGAGACCACAAAGATGATGAAGAAGACAATGAGGATGAGGAAGATTTTGACCATGAGCCACCGATTGGAGGTAACCGACTGAAGTAGTTGAGGATCTCTGAATGGGCCGTCTCAGCATCCAGCTGGGCTCCAAGCACATTCTTGTCGATCCTGGAAACAGCCAGGAGAAAAAACGGAAGGACACTGGATTGAAAAAAAAAAAAAAAAAGACTGAAGACATCCACTTATTGATAATGGAAAAGTGATCACAATTTGCGGAAGTAAGAAGTGTTTCATACTATGTGAACTCTTGTGTATGTGTGTGTATCCGTACACACACACAGATACACAAGTTTTTTGAGGGTATAAGATCATGCTTGACTCTAGCGTTAAAACATTCTGCCACGGACTGGAGAGATGGCTCAGAGGTTAAGAACACTGACTGCTCTTCTAGAGGTCCTGAGTTCAAATCCCAGCAACCACATGGTGGCGCAAAACCATCTGTAATGGGATCCTATACCCTCTTCTGGAGTGTCTGAAGACAGCTATAGTGTACTCATAATACATTAAATACATCTTTTAAAAAAAAAAAAAAACATTCTGGGGCTGGAGAGATGACTCAGCGGGTAAGAGCACTGAGTGCTCTCCCGAAGGTCCTTAGTTCAAATCCCAGCAACCACATGGTGGCTCACAACCACCTGTAATGAGATCTGATGCCCTTTTATTGGCACATCTGAAGATAGCTACAGTGTACTTATGTATAATAATAAATAAATAAATCTTTTTAAAAAAAGAAATTCTTAATATCGTTAAGAGATATTAAGGAATAGTGTAATTGTTGCTTCCTGTTGTTTTTTATGTTATTTTTATGTTTGTGTGGCTATCTTCTTTTCGGTTTGTTGAAAGAAGATTACTGTCTTGCTTTTTCTAGGGTGTAGTTTTGTTCCTTATGTTGGTATTTTCCATTTATAATCCTTCGTAGGGCTGGATTTATGGAAAGATATTGTGTAAATTTGGTTTTGTCATGGAATACTTTGGTTTCTCCATCTATTGATAGTTTTGCTGGGTATAATAGCCTGGGCTGGCATTTGTGTTCTTATAGGATCTGTATGACATCTGCCCAGGATCTTTTAGCTTTCATAGTCTCTGGTGAGAAGTCTGGTGTAATTCTGATAGGTCTGCCTTTATATGTTACTTGACCTTTTTCCCTTACTGCTTTTAAAATTCTTTCTTTGTTTAGTGCATTTGGTGTTTTTAATTATTATATGACAGGAGGATTTTCTTTTCTGGTTCAGTCTATTTGGAGTTCTGTAGGCTTCTTGTATGTTCATGGGCATCTCTTTCTTTAGGTTAGGGAAGTTTTCTTCTATAATTTTGTTGAAGTTATTTACTGGCCCTTTAAGTTGGGAATCTTCACTCTCTTCTATACCTATTATCCTTAGATTTGGTCTTCTCATTGTGTCCTGGTTTTCCTAGGTGTTTTGGGTCAGGAGCTTTTTGCCTTTTGCATTTACTTTTTTTGGGGGGGAGGTGCGGTGGGGACAAGGTTCCTCTGTGTAGCCTTGGCTGTCCTGGAACTCACTCTGTAAACCAGGCTGGCCTCGAACTCAGAAATCTGCCTGCCTCTGCCTCCCAAGTGCTAGGATTAAAGTTACCATTGCCCAGCTGCATTTTGCATTTTCTTTGACTGTTGTGTCAATGTTTTCTATGGTATCTTCTGCACCCAAGATTCTCTCTTCTATCTCTTGTATTCTGTTGGTGATGTTTGCATCTATGACTCCTGATCTATTTCCTAGGTTTTCTATCTCCAGGGTTGTCTCTATTTGTGATTTCTTTATTGTTTCTATTTCCATTTTTAGATCCTGGATGATTTTGTTCAATTCTGTCACCTGTTTGGTTGTGTTTTCCTGTAATTCTTTAAGGGATTCTTGTGTTTCCTCTTTAAGGGCTTCTACCTGTGTTCTCTTGTATTTATTTAAGGGAGTTATTTATGTCCTTCATAAAGTCCTCTATCATCATTATGAGATGTGATTTTAAATCAGAGTCTTGCTTTTCTGGTGTGTTGGGGTATCCAGGGCTCGCTGTGGTGGTAGGCTCTGATGATGCCAAGTAGCCTTGGTTTCTGTTGCTTATGTTTTTGCCCTTACCTCTTGCTAGCTGGTTATATCTGGTGTTAGTTGGTCTTGCCGTCTCTTACTGTAGAGTGTCCCTCCTGCAAGCCTGTGTATCAGTACTTCTGGGAGACCAGTTCTCTCCAGGAGCAATTTGGGTATAGAGAGCTGTGGCATAGGGTCAGCTTTGGGGTGCAAACAGAAACCAGAAGGATCCTGTCCCCTGCTGTTTCTTGGTTCCTGTGTCCTGAAGGTTCTGGGCAGGTCCCTCTAAGCAAAGTGGTGGTCTTACCTGTGCTCACAGCACTCCTGGGAGACCAGCTCTCCTGGCGGTATTTGTGTATAGAGTGCTGTGGCACAAGATCAGCTTTGGGTGCCAAGACAAAGATTCTTGATACAGTGATCAGAAATGTGGTTTTCCCAGGATGAAGCTCATTCATTGTCCTCAGGATATTCTAATCCCTGCAATTTCTCCAGATGCAGGAAACTCAGTTGCATGACTTGTGGTAATAGAGGACTGAGACTGCACTCTTCTTTTTTTATAAAAGAAATAAAAGAAAAGTCTGGAGAGGTGCCTCAGTGTTTAAAATCACTGTCTGCTTTTCCAGAGGACCTGGGTTCAGCTCCCAGCACTGACATGGCAACTCACAACTATATGTAACACGAGTTCCAGGGGACCCAATGCCCTCTTCTGAGTGAGCTCAGAGTTTGAGATCGGCAGGAGTCAAGCCACTCCCTACCCAGTTCTGCACCTGGGTACTGAAAACAGATGGAACACAGTCACACGTGCAGCAAAAACATCCATACATATAAAAAAAATAATTTAAAAAATTAAAAATAAAATTTAAAAAATAATTGGAGCGTAGCTTAGTTGCCTATAATGTGAATAGTTCTGAGCTCATTCCACACTATCTCAAAAAATAAAAGAAACAGAGAGAAATTTTAAGATATCTTGCTTGCCAGTGGTCTTACAGTGAAGGACAAAGAACTAAAAACTGAACACTGAAGTGCTAGTAAGTTGTAGGGCATGTGGGCCATGCCACCAGTCAGAAGAACTGGTGCGGTTGAGTGAGCTAGGAGTTTGAGATCAGCAGGAGTCGAGCCACTCCCTACCCAGTTCTGTACCTGCTCTGGAACACTAACCAAGACACCCCACTGAGAGGACAGTCCAGTCACTTAGTGCAACACCTGGAGTCCTTCCTCATGCAAACAGAGCATCCCTACTATCTCAAACAGAGCCAATAGGAAATACCTACCCTTAAATGCCACCCAACTCCTAAATGTTTGTTTTTTTGTTTTTTTTTTTTTTAATAATCCCTGTCCCCAGGAAATAAAGCGCACAAGTTATCTCATCGAGGATCGTCTGAGAGCGGCTGTCCTTACTGAGTTGTAACGCTTGAGGAAGAGTTCTCTTTCCTGAAGCATTCATCGCTTGACCTTGGACCTGCTTGGCTGGCCAGGCTCAAGCCACTGATCCCGCCTCAGCCACTTTTTGCTGTTGCTGTTGCTGCTGCTGTATCTCAGCTACCTGCTCCTTGCAGACCATTCAAACCTCCTCAGTTCTCTTCTGAGATCTGTAACACTCTTGGTATTCCTGGCCAGACCAGAGCCCCGTGAAACCTATTCGTCCTGGCTCTTCTTCTCCCTCTGGGCAGCCAGCGGAGGACAATAGATTCCATTACCCATTAATTATGGCGGGCCAGGACTTAGAAAAACCACTGGAAAATTATCAGGGTGGTACAGAGTGTATGAGTATTGTATACATAGGAGTGCTATTTACCCAGAACGTTTTACATGATCATCATTTCATATGGATGAAGTGACTGGAAATACAGGAAACCTCAAATATGAACTTTAGTCATTCCTCATTTAACATGAGTACCTAGCAGGAAAACAAAACAAGGACTTTTCCAATGACACTTCCTTAAAGTTGGAGGTAGGTTATTTTTCTGGTCTCCTAGATCACAGGCTTTTAATTGGGTTTTATGTGTCCCAAGAAGTTGAATGAAAGTTTTCCGAACTGGGTATTAGTGGTACGTGCCTGAGGCAGAGGCAGGTGGATCCAACCTGGTCTACAGAGGGTGTTCTGTGTACACAGAGAAACCCTATATTGTAAATAACAAATACTTTAAAAACAAACAAGCAAGCAAACAACAAATTTTTCAATAGTCCTCTGAAAAAGCTTCATTTTGTATCAATGTCTCCTCTTGGGGTTGATGTATGGTTGACAAGGCATTTTTCTCCATATATTAGAATTTCTAGGATCCATGATAGTGGCAAGGTTAACTCTTAAAGAGATCTTCGCTGGTTCGTGCCATTAATCCTAGCACTTTGGGAGAAAGAGGCAGGTAGATCTCTGAATTCGAGGTCAGCTAGGGATACACACTGTCTAACAAAACAAAACAAAACGAAATGAAACAAAATAAAATGAAACAAAAGCAAAGGAATGGTTTGTGGATTGAAAGATATCTTAGGAGATAAGAGAACACATTGCTCTGGGCAGTGGTAGCACATGCCTTTAATCCTAGCACTTGAGAGGGCAGACAGATTTCTGAGTTTTTTTGGCCAGCCTGGTTTACAGAGTGAGTTCCAGGACAACTAGGGCTATACACAGAAACCTTGTGTCGTGGGAAAAAAAAAACAGAGAGAGAGAGAGAGAGAGAGAGAGAGAGAGAGAGAGAGAGAACACATTGCTCTTCAATTCCTGGAATCCACAGCATGTAGCTCATGTAGTGGCTATTCCTGGTTGTCAACTTGACTACATCTGAAATGAATTACAATCCAGAATTAGAAGGCTCACCTGTGGCCCTAATCTGGAGGCTGAGAGATACAAGTTTCTGACCTGAATCTTGGCATGGAGACCTTGAGGAATAGTGGCTACGAATCCCATAGGATTAACATAGAAAGCTCTGAGTTCAAGGTCATCCGGGGTTAAAGGTGTGGTGGCACACACCTTTAACCTGGGCCACACTTTTTGCTGGAGACGTATATAAGGACATTGGAAGAAGGAAGGCTCTCTCTGCTTCGCCTGCTTGCCTTGTGGGACTGAGCAATTGCTGGATCCTTGGATTTCCATTCACAGCTGCTGCCGTGACTGTTGTTGGGAGTTAATTGTTGGGAGTTGGACTACAAACTGTAAGTCATCAATAAATCCCTTTACTACATAGAGACTAAGTTCTGTGACTCTAGAGAACCCCTAACTAAGTTAGTACCAGCATAGTGGGGGTATTCCTGTGACAACCTGACCATGTTTTGGGGAGGACTGTGGAAAGACTTTGGAACTTTGAGCTAGAAGAGCCACTGTTAAGAACTCCGTGGAATGTCTGTGGGAGCTTGGAAGATCTTGTTGAGAACAGTGCAGAGATGGAGGCCTGGCTTGTGAAATTTCAGAGGGAAGATTAAAGACTCTTATCAGGGCCATGTTGTTTTGATTGTGAAGATTCTGTGGTTCTGGTTAGCTGGGGCTGAAGTATCAGCTGTGATTAACAAGATACCAGAACTACTAAAATGAAAACTTTGCATTGCTGGGACTATTGATGCTGGTTAGCTGGAGCTAAGAAATTAGCGGTGATTAAGAAGAGACCAGCATCATTGAGGTGACATCTTCTGGGGAATGTTTTCTGAGAGCACTAAGAGGCTGTGTTCCAGAGATAGCCAAGGTTGTACCTTGTGCTCCAGCAGGACTTGGTAATGTGTAAGAGTCACCCAGGTGGTACTGGTTTTGACAGCATGAAGGGGTCATGGAGAGCAGCTGAGGCTCGGCACAGTGAGAGGCCATGGAAGGCCATTGGTGAAGGTGCAGCCTCAGTTTGCAATTCATGGTCCAGGACTGAAGGTGTCATGCAAAGGAGTTGAGGCTTGGCACCATGAAGACAGTCTATGAGAGGCTACTGGTAAAGCCTAGTTACAGCAGTGCTTTGGGAATGCCAGTACCATACAGTGACCACCAAGGACAGCAGCAGCAATGGAGTACAGGCATCTGGAGCCCAGAAGATAAAGATGTGTGCTACAAAGGGCAGAGCTGAAAAAGTGACCAAAGCCCTTGGAGGAGCCCAGAAGATCGTGAGTTGGATCCCAGACATTGGTTTTGCTTTTGATTGTGACTGTGCCCTGATATTTTTCCCTTTTAAAGGAAGAATGTATTTTAGTGGAGCCCACAGTTAAGAGACTTTGAATTTTAAAAAATATTGGACATTTTAAATTGATTGAACTTTTAATATGTAAAGACTGTGGGACTTTAGATCTTGGGGATGAATAAGAACATAAGGGTTGAGGCTTAATAGTGATGTGTTTGTGTGTCAAGTTGACAAGGGGTCAATTGTACTGGCTAGTTTTATGTGTCAACTTGACACAGGCTTGAGTTATCACAGAGAAGTGAGCTTCAGTTGGGGAAATGCCTCCATGAGATCCAGCTGTGGGGCATTTTCTCAATTAGTGATCAAAGGGGTAGTGCCATCCCTGGGCTGGAAGTCTTGGGTTCTATAAGAGAGCAGGCTGAGCAAGCCAGGAGAAACAAGCCAGTAAGGAACATCCCTCCATGGCCTCTGCATCAGCTCCTGCTTCCTGACCTGCTTGAGTTCCAGTCCTGACTTCCTCTGGTGATCAACAGCCATGTGGAAGTGTAAGCTGAATAAACCCTTTCCTCCCCAACTTGCTTCATGGTCGTGATGTTTGTGCAGGAATAGAAACCCTGACTAAGACAGCTCATAACCATCTATAACTTCAGTTCCAAGGGAAATCCTATACCTCTGGCCTCTGCTGTCACCTGCACTCATGTGCACATGGCCACACACAAACACATATAACATAAAATAATATTTTTTTTTGATTTTTCGAGACATGGTTTCTCTGTATAGCCCTGGCTGTTCTGGAACTCATTCTGTAGACCAGGCTGGCCTCAAACTCAGAAATCTGCCTGCCTCTGCCTCCTAAGTGCTAGGATTTGCAGGATTAAGTGCCACCACTGCCCAGCTAAAATAAATTTTTAAGTGAAGGAAAAAAAAAGACCTTTGATTTTGTTTATTTTTTTAAATATTATTTTATGTGTGTATTTTTCCTACATATATCTGCGCACCACATGCATGCCTTGTGCCCAAAGGGGATAGGAAGAGAGTATTGGATCCTTTAGAATTGTAGTTACAGACAGTTGTGAGCCACATGGGTGCTGGGAATTGGATCCAAGTCCTCTGCAAGAGCAACAAGGTATAACCACTAAGCTACACCTGCAGCCCCTGGTTTTATAAATCTTAACATCACAATATTTGCATATATGAATTCTTTAGTAAAGCTGAATGTGAGCAAGATGCTTTCTCATGTCTTGGGCTATACAGGTCCACATTCTATCAAAATCAAATGACCCTATGTTCTCCATACTGGCCAGATGTCCCTCTTTGAAGCTTTGAGATTGACCTCCCTTTTTTCCCATGTCATGCTATATTTCCTAGGAAGATTATTCAAAGCCTAATCATAACATGACATCAAGAAAGATAGAAGAAGCTGGGTAGTGGTGGCGCGTGCCTTTAATCCCAGCACTTGGGAAGCAGAAGCAGGTGGATTTCTCGGTTGGAGGCCAGCCTGGTCTACAGAGTGAGTTCCAGGACAGCCAGGGCTACACAGAGAAACCGTGTCTTGAAAAACCAAAAAAGAAAAAAAGAAAAAGATAAAAGAAAGATAGAAGAAACACTGTTTAGGGTGCTCAATATCTGGTACAAAACTATTGGCACCTAACTCCCTGTCTCTGCATTTTCATCTCCAAGCTACAGTTGTCCTTAACCAAGAGGCTGCTTGTACTCCTCAGAAGTTACTTCTGTGGGATCCTCTAAAGAGAAATAGAGTAGAATTCTTTCCGTGAGTTTGACATTAGAGCAAACAAGAACAACCAAGCTCAAAGCAGGGATAGAATTGGATCCCATGAAATACTTGTAGCAAGGAGACAGTTTCCTACATAGCAATTTAATTTTTTTTTGTTTTTCTTTTTTTAAGATTTATTTATTTTATTTATATGAGTACAGTGTAGCTATCTTCAGAGGGCGTCAGATCTCATGACAGATGGTTGTGAGCCACCATGTGGTTGCTAGGAATTGAACTCAGGACCTCTGGAAGAGCAGTCAGTGCTCTTAACCACTGAGCCATCTTTCCAGCCCACAAAGCAGTTTATTATACTAACCTCACACAACTTTTTCAACTTTCCTTTACTTAAAACACCAGAATGAAGGTAGTGGACAGGGTGAGTTAAAGTTAGTATTGTAATGCTGAGGTAAAATTTAAAAGTGGCTGGGAGAGTGTTATAGTTGGGTTTTTTTATTGCTATAAAGGGCCACCATGACCAAAGAAAATCTTATTAAAGAAAGAATTTAATTGAGGTCTTGCTACCATTACATGATCCATTATATCTGGAAGCACACAGGCATGATGCTGGAGCAGTAGCTGAGAGCTTTATATCCTGATCCAAAGGCAGCAGGTACACAGTGAAAGAAACGCTAGGCCTGATGTGGGCTTTTGAAACCTGAAGGCCCACCCCTGACTCCGATGACAAATCTCCTCCAACAAAGCCACACCTACCTTAACAAGGTAGAAGACCAGCTCCAGCTACAAGGTTCAGGTCCTGAAACAGGGAAGGGCCGATGGTGCCAAGTGAAGGGAGTAACCACCTGTTGACTTTCAAGCAAGTGGCCCCGAATAGCTCAAGATGTCTTTGTACAATCACAAGCCTGCTCACCTGAGCACTGACATCATTGATTATTTTATTAAATCATAACATCCGCATTATAAAAATTCCATCATTACAAAACGCCCCCAATAGTTTTCCTTCCCCCTTCCCCACTCCCACTGGGTCACTTAACCCCTAACCTTATTTTGCGCTACAAAGCACAAATTTACCAAGCTAAAAATAAATGTCCACCCAGGCATGTCTTGTAGACGTGAGCACATATACCCAGCTAGTTGCAAATGCAGTTTGCAAACACAGTTATGCAAGGTGAGAGACAGATTAAACATTTGTGAGTATAAGTCCAGTCAACAAATAGCACCCCTCTGTCACGATACTTCTTTAATTGCAGAGACGTGTTCATTGTGCCAAGCAACCTTTCCTGATATACACATATCAATTCCTGATACCATCTTTCCAAAGAACCATTCTTAAGTCTCTACTGATCAGACATAGCTTCAATATTTTCTAAGTCTCTGTTGATCAGATATGACTTTCCTATTTTATATGTCTGTTGATCAGACATAGCCTTCCCATTTTAAAGCTCTGTTGATCAGATATGGCATGCAAACAGGACCTATACCACTCTCCACAACTGCTTGCTCAGTGTAACTATAGCTGTTTCTCTAGGGAAATGATTACATGCCCCAAAATATCCAGAATTAACGGTCACATCTTGAGTGGCAATAGAGTCAAAAAGAAGAGAGGAGGACCTTATCCCTCAAAAAAACTACTGAGAAAAACATAGAATTAACCTTTCAGCCTAGGTGATTCCTGCCTTGCCCATGACTGACAAAGTGAAACTAAATATAGCCATGAGTCTAGACAGCATAGCGAAAAGCAGAGAGAGCTTGTGGCACATTTGATCTAGGTAATGAGCATAGAACACTGCCTGTTCTTCCAGAGTACTGGAGTTTGATTCACAACACCTGCACATGTCACCTCACAACTGTAACTCAACTCCCAGTCCATCCAAGGGCACCATACACCCATATTGTGCACAGACACACATGCAGACAAAACAGCCGTTTGCATAAAATAAAACGTAAAAGCAAAAAAAGAATGTGTTCCTGTTAGTGACACCTAAGGTAAAAGGCTCTGAGGCAAATGCTGTCTGAGTCAGGGAGTCTACCCTGTACTTCCTTTGCTGTTCCATCTGGCTCTGTACTTGCCCTGTGAGCTGCCATGGGGGTACTGGGGATTGAACCTGAGTCCTATGAAAAAGCAAGTGCTCTTAAACACTGAGCCATGTGTCCATCTTGACAAACACATTATCATAAGCTCAACTCACAAGTTTAAAAACTCCAGATTTTGGTTTTCAGTGACCATCACAAAGTCTGGACAGGTATGAAGCCCTGTGAAAGAGAACCAGTGTGTGAGAACCAAGTTCCTTAGCATTTGAATAAGCTTGCAAACGTTGAGAACTTTTAATTTTTCTAAATGTACTAAATATATCAGTAGTGACTTTTTGTTTTGTTTTTCGAGACAGGGTTTCTCTGTGTAGCCCTGGCTGTCCTGGAACTCACTCTGTAGACCAGGCTGGCCTTAAACCCACAGAGATCTACCTACCTCGGCCTCCAAAGTGCTGGGATTAGAGGCATGCACCACCACTGCTCTGCTCAGTGGTGGCTTTTTTATGTAATTATTTTGTTATTTTATGTGTTCGGGTGTTTTACCTGTATGTATGTCTGTGAACAGTGTGTGTGGTGCCCATGAAGGTCAGAGAGAGTTTTGGATCCCCTGGGACTGAGGTTAAAACAGTTGTGAGTCAAAAGAAAATTTTAGGATGGTTGTGAGCCATTATATGGGTTCTAGGAATTGAACCCAGATCCTCTAGAACAATGGCCTGGCTCTTAACCATTGAGCTATTCCCTCTCCACACCTAGTGGTGACTCTTTTTTTTTTTTTTTTTTTTTTGGTTTTTCGAGACAGGGTTTCTCTGTGTAGCCCTGGCTGTCCTGGAACTCACTCTGTAGACCAGGCTGGCCTCGAACTCAGAAATCTGCCTGCCTCTGCCTCCCAAGTGCTGGGACTAAAGGCGTGCGCCACCACCGCCTGGCTGATGATGACTCTTAAGCCTCCTTTCCTTTTCATGACAGAACTTTTCCAATGGAGATTAGTAATGACTATGAGGAATATGGAAACCTCATTAATCATAGGGTGATCTTACAAGAGCATGGAACGAGACCTTTGAGAGAATGTGTGAAGAATGTGGAGAAGTGCATTCTGAGAGCTCACACCTTGTGCATATGGAAGGAAGTGACCCTGGGGCGGTTTTATCTACATGTGAGCAAGAGCTTTCATGTCTTTCCCAAGCCTATTCAGACTGAAAAGAAACCACAGTTATGTGGTCAGCATGGAAAATCATTCAGCCATCATTCTAAGTTTGCTGTACACCAAAGAACAAGCAACAGGTCAGGGGAGCCCTGTGAGCATACTTTGGTGCTGGAAATCTTTTGGCCAGAGCTGTAATCTTATTGTATGTACATCAGAGGAGTCATACTGATGAGAAGCTCTATTAATGTGATCAGTGTGGGAAATCCTTTACCCAGATCTCTAGGCATCGGCCTACTCACATAGGAGAAAAACAGGATAATTGTTATGGCTCTGGATAACCCTTTAGTGGAACTCCATCCTTATTGTACGTCAGAGAGTTCATACTTCAAAGAAACCTTATAAGTATGCTCACTGTAGAAAGTCCTTTGAGGCTAGAGAGATGGCTCAGAAGATGGATTCAATACCCAACATCCACATGGCAGCTGACAACCATAAGAATTCCAGACCCAGGAGATCAATGTCTTCATTTGGCTTCTGAGAGCACTAGGTATACAAATGGTGCACAGGCGTACGTGTAAGCAAAACAACGATACTCATAAAAAGTAAAAGGTAAGGAAAAAGTCAGCCAAAGTTCTGACTTCACTGCATATAAAGTGACACACAAATAGACGCACTATGAGAGTAACCAGTATAGAAAGTTCTTCATTTGAAGCATTCAACTCTACAGACATTTGTGAAAGCATACAAAGAAGAAGTCAGTCATAACAATATACTCACTGGCTAGGCCGTGGTGGTGCACGCCTTTAATCCCAGCACTTGGGAGGCAGAGGGAGGAGGATTTCTGAGTTCGAGGCCGGCCTGGTCTACAGAGTGAGTTCCAAGACAGCCAGGGCTATACAGAGAAACCCTGTCTCCAAAAACAAAAAAAAACAAAAACAAAAACAAACAAGCAAATGAAAAAAACACTCACTGTAGTAAAGTCTTCGTAGGGAGCTCTCAGCTTATTGACCGTGAGAGAACTCATACTGTAGAGAAACTATTGAATGTGCTTAGTGTGGGGGAAAGCTATGTTTTCACCTTTTCTAAAGAAGTTACTTTGGAGGGAAACCAAATAGGCATTGTGGAAAGACTGTTTTGTTTTGTTTTTTTTCAAGACAGAGTTTCTATGTGTAGCCCCAAACGTTCTAGAACTCTCACTGTAAGCTTCTAAGTCATATATCCCCCTGCCTCTTCCTCCCAAGTGTTGGAATTTAAGGTATGTGCCACCACTGCCCAGCTGTAGGAAGATTTTTGTATACCAGAGTTTCATCTCATTGTTCATCAGAGGACATATATGGGAAATAAGCCTTATCAGTGTAACATGTATGTTAAAGCCATCCATCATTAGTCATACCACATACCAGATCACCAGAAAACACATACTAGGGGAAAACCCTACTAATTTATGACTGTGAGAAAGCCTTCAGTAATGATTGTATGCTTGGATTTTTCAAAACCTACTTTAATAAGGGTTCTGAAATGCTTTGAGCCCCCTTCGAGCCCACTGTCCAAAGGTAGGGGAGAAAAGATGGTAAGTAGGACAAAGGGATGTGGACCTGTTTAGAAGGAGTTCTTTGGGGTGATTCCTATCTCCATTTGCCAGAACACCAGCAGCTGGACTGTCAAGACAGCAAACACAAACTGGCAGTGGGGGCATGATCCAGCAGAAACAGCCAGGCCTCCACCAAATCAGCATTAGTCAGCAGGAGAGACCAAGACCAGCCGAAATACCTTGAGAAGTTTTCTGCCGTGCCTCTCTCAACAAAGTGAAGATCAGAGAAGATGAGAGATCACTGAAGCACTGCACAGCCAGCTCTGCAAGCATGCCACCACTGTCTATTGGGTCCTATTTTTACTATCTCCCAACATCGCCTGTCCTCTCACTGATCTTACTTCAGCAAAACATCCCATGGGTCTATTTCAGGAAAACATTACATGAGTCTGCTTCAACAAAACATCACGTGACACCACCAGAAATTTCAACTTCAAATGGTCATCTTCGGTAAGCACGTAAGAATGCATTCTGCAGAGAAACACTGTGAGTGTCACCATTGTGAAAGGGCCTTTGTTAAACAGTGTCAACTGGCATGGCATAAGAAAACTCATGCTAAAGAAAAGTCTTGGCAGGTGCACTGGCTTTAATTCCAGCACTCTGAAGGTAAAGACAGGTTCCCAAAGGTACATAGTCGATAAAACTAGCTAATCTGGCCAGTTCTGGCTTTGATTGAGAAACCCTGCCTCACTAAATAAAGTATAAATGAGAGCAAGGGTAATTCTTGACATCAACCTTGGTGTAGTGGCTATTCCTGGTTGTCAACTTGACTACATCTGAAATGAACTACAATCTAGAATTAGAAGGCTCACCTGTGGCCCTAATCTGGAGGCTGAGAGATACAAGTTTCTGACCTGAATCTTGGCATGGAGACCTTGAGGAATAGTGGCTACAAATCCCATAGAATTAACATAGAAAGCTCTATGAGTTCAAGGTCATCTGGGATTAAAGGTGTGGTGGCACAGTGGCTATGAATCCTAGAAGATTAAGACTGGAAGATCTACGAGTTCAAGCAAGGTCATCCGGGGTTAAAGGTGTGGTGGCACACACCTTTAACCTGGGCCACACTTTTTGCTGGAGACGTATATAAGGACATTGGAAGAAGGAAGGCTCTCTCTGCTTCACCTGCTTGCCTTGTGGGACTGAGCAACTGCTGGGTCCTTGGACTTCCATTCACAGCTGCTGCCGCGACTGTTGTTGGGAGTTGATTGTTGGGAGTTGGACTACAAACTGTAAGTCATCAATAAATCCCTTTACTACATAGAGACTACCATAAGTTCTGTGACTCTAGAGAACCCTGACTAAGACACTTGGGCTTCTACATGCACATGAATCCATACCCAAGTGTGCCCCTACATGTCCATATCTATGCAAACATGCACACACACACACACACACACACACACACACACACACACACTCAGGAAAAAGCTCTACAGTACCTTATAAATGACACCTGAGGTTATCCTCCGGCCTCCACATGTACATAACCTCAGTTGGGATACAAATAGTTGACATTTCTGAGGAAACAAGCAAATGTTGTATGTTGGACGGAGTAAAGAAGAAAGGACTGCTTTCTGTATAACAATAAAGCATTTTGTTCCCTGGTGGTACACTTAATATTTAGCTGACGCTAACAAATTATTTCAAATGCTATTTTCTGGTTAGCTCATTACTGTGAGCAAATAGACAAGAAGATAACTTAGAGGAAGCAAGCGTTGACCTCAGAGGCTTTGATCTGAGGCTCTCGTCTGTGGCTAGCTGTCTTCATTAGTCCTGAAGCAGAAAGCCTTGCGGGATCACATGGGTGACGCAACACAGCTCGCCTCACGATTATCAGAGAGAGAAGGGATCAGGGTCCCAATGCGCACTCTGAGGGCGTGTCTCCGGTGACTTCTCTTTCTCTTTTTACATCCTAAAGACTCCACCATCGCCCGATAGCACCACTGTCTGGCAACCAAGCATTTTGCAATTGGCCTTCAGGAGACATTTGCTATGATGCTAGCAAACACCCAGAAACGTGAGAAACAAGAGTATGTGTTTGAGATGTTCTAGAGAGCTTGAGAGTGCTGTCCGTGTCCACTGCACACACAGGAATCTTATCCCAGTTGATGAGCCCAGAGCTGTAGTCAGACTTTATCACATACCAAGGCCATACATCCCAGCATCCCAGGTAAGAAACTACCGGTCTGTCAATCTGAACTCAAGGATTCTGTCTCTGGCAGTTCTGTGCTTTTTTTTTCCCTGTCACCCTACTCAAGCTAGTCTTTTCAGTGGGAGCCTTCTATGAGCTCCCACTCATGCTGAGGTCCCTGGGAGAAGGGATCTAAAACATCTCACCACTGACACAGGAATAGGAGAGCAGGGCAGCTACTCTCACCTGTCATGCAGGAGAATGCTAGTCACAGGGAGAGGGGCTGAGCAAGATAATTCTACCCTGCCAAACAAGAAAGAAGAAAGGAAGGAAAAAAAGGGAGAGGGAGAGAAGGACGGGCTGACTTAGGCTAACTAGATCACATTTTAAATATATTCTAAAATCACATTTATTCGTGTGTGTGTGTGTGTGTGTGTGTGTGTGTGTGT
>JADRCD010213812.1:0-28520 GCA_019843815.1 Montemys delectorum
CCTAACTCAAAGAAAGAGATGCCCATGAACATACAAGAAGTTTACAGAACTTCAAATAGACTGGACCAGAAAAGAAATCCCTCCCATCACATAATAGTCAAAACACCAAATGCACTAAACAAAGAATTTTAAAAGCAGTAAGGGAAAAAGATCAAGTAACATATAAAGGCAGACCTATCAGAATTACACCAGACTTCTCACCAGAGACTATGAAAGCTAGAAGATCCTGGGCAGACGTCATACAGACCCTAAGAGAACACAAATGCCAGGCCAGGCTACTATACCCAGTAAAACTCTCAATGAGCATAGATGGAGAAAACAAGATATTCTATGACAAAACCAAATTTACACAATATCTTTCCACAAATCCAGCTCTAAAAGGATAATAGATGGAAAACTCCAACACATGGAGGGAAACTACACCCTAGAAAAAGCAAGAAAGAATAATCTTTCAAAAAACCCAGAAGAAGATAGCCAAACAAACATAAAAACAGCATGAAAAAATAACAGGAAGCATCAATAACTATTCCTTAATACCTCTTAACATCAATGGACTCAATTCCCCGTTAAAAATACATAGACTAATAGACTAGAAATGTAAACAGGACCCAGCATTTTGCTGCATACAGAAACACACGTGAGTGTCAAAGACAAACAGTACCTCAGAGTAAAGGGCTAGAAAACAATTTTCCAAGTAAATGGTCCCAAGAAGCAAGCTTGAGTAGCCATTCTAGTATTGAATAAAATCACCTTTCAACCAAAAGATATCAAAAAAAGATAAGGAAGGACACTTCATACTCATCAAAGGTAAAATCTACCAAGAGGAACTTTCAATCTGAACATCTATGTTCCAAATGCAAGGGCGCCCACATTCATAAAAGAAACATTACTAAAGCTCATAGCACATATTGCACCTTACACAATAATAGTGGAAGACTTCAACACTCTAGTCTCATCAATGGACAGATCATGGAAATACAAACTACACAGAGACTCATTGAAACTAACAAAAATTTTGGACCAAATGGATTTAATAGATTTTTATAGATTTTATAGAACATTTCATTTTTTGTTTGATTGCTTGTTTTTTGTTTTTCAATACATGTATTTTATTTTTTCCTCTTTTTTTATTAGGTATTTTCTTTCTTTTTTTTTAATTAGATATTTTCTTTATTTACATGTAAATTTTCCCTTTCCCAGGTTCCCCTCCAAAAAACAAACAAACAAACAAAAACAACAAGAACAAACTCCTTTTGCCTCCCCCCTCCCCATGCCTGCCACCCCACCCTCTCCCACTTATTGGCCCTGGCATTCCCCTACACTGGGGCACAGAACCTTCACAAGGCCGAGGACCTTTCCTCCTATTGATGATCGATTTGCAATCCTCTACTATACACATGCTGCCAGAACATTCAGTCCCACCCTGTATAGTCCTTGATTGGTGGTTGGGTCCCTGGGAGCTCTGAGGGTACTAGTTAGTTCATATTGTTGTTCGTCCTAAGGGGCTGCAAACCCTTCAGCTCCATAGAACCTTTCTCTAACTCCTTCATTGGGGACAGTGTACTCAGTTCAAGGAATGGTTGTGAGCCTCTACATCTGTATTAGTCAGGTATTGTCAGAGCCTCTCAGGAGATATTTTCTTTATTTACATTTCAAATGTTATCCCCTTTCCTTGTTTCCTCTCTGAAAAAAAAAAAACCCTATTCCCCCCCCCCCCCCCGTCCCCCTGCTCACCAACCCACCCTCTCTCACTTCCTGGCCCTGGTATTCCCCTACACTGAACATTTCATCTTAAACTAAAAGAATATACCTTTTTCTCCAAAACTGACCATATAATTTAGTCACAAAACAGGCCTTAACAGATACAAGAAGATTGAAATAATCCCATGCACCCTATCAGATCACCACAGAATAAGGCTAGTCTTCAGTAACAACAGAAAGCCCACATACACATAGAAGCTGAACAATGCCCCACTCAATGATAACTTGGTCAAGGAAGAAATAAAGAAATTAAAGACTTTAGAATTTAATGAACATGAAGGCACAGCATACCCAGACTTCTGGGACACAATGAAAGCAGTGCTGAGAGGAAAACTCATAGCTCTGGGTGCCTCTAAAAAGAAACTGGAGAGAGCATACACTAGCAGCTTAACAGCACATCTGAAAGCTCTAGAATGACAACAACAAAAAAGCAAATACACCCAAGAGGAGTAGATGGCAGGAAATAATCAAACTCAGGGCTGGAATCAAGCAAGTAGAAACAAAAAGAACTATACAAGGAATCAATAAAACCAGGAGCTGGTTCTTTGAGAAAATCAACAAGATACATAAACCCTTTGCCAGACTAACCAGAAGGCACAGAAACAGTATTCAAATTAACAAAATCAGAAATTAAAAGGGAGATATAACAACAGAAACTGAGGAAATTTTAAAAAATCATCAAATCCTACTACAAAAGCCTATCAACAAAGTTGAAAAATCTGGATGAAATGGACAATTTTCTAGACAGATACTATAACCTCTAAAGAAATAGAAGCAGTCATTAAAAGTCTCCCAATCAAAAAAAAAAAAAGCCCAGGACCAGATAGATGGTTTTAGTGCAGAATTCAAAGAAGACCTAATACCAATCCTCTTTAAAACATTCCACAAAATAGAAACAGAAGGAACACTACCTGATTCATTCTATGAAGCAACAGTTACACTGAGAATTCTCCCTTGGAGATGGAACGGTTTCTGTCTAATCAGGAACTTGTTACAATTTCCTTTCATAGAGGACTTCATAAGAGTTTTCTTCTATTTCTATCATGTTTAATATTCCAGAGAGATTTTAAAAGCTGGTTGACTGCATATTACTTTTAGCTTCAGAAGATATCATGTATATTTAAAGGACATTTAACAATTATAAATTATTTTGATGACTTGAAAATGTCAATACTGAGTTGTATATTTTAAAATAAATTTTATTAGTTTAATTAAAAAGATAAAAAAAAACTCTTCCAGTTGGAAAGGTGGTTTTCTATGTTAAAGCATCCTTCAGTCAGATCCTTAATGCTAAGGCAAAGAGACCTATTTCCTTTAACTTGTACTGTATACTAGCATTTTCCATAGCCAAGAACTGCAAAATTAAATAGTTATATTAAACTATATAGTGTGCAAAAAAGAATATATAGGTGATTAAGGTGTTAACAAATCAACATGAATAGGCAAATTACAAAAGAATTTTCAAATTTATCTTGAGAACACTCATGTTGTTAACCCCCTAGCTAAACAGAATGACAGCACTTATCAGAGACAGGTTCTGTCAGGGTTCCCACCCCCTGCCACCAAGTGCTACTTAGCAGACAACAAAGGAGAGGGCTGCACTGGGCCCGTGAAAATTGTTAGTCATGAACTAGTTAGCAGAAACTGTATTTCCATTCTCTCATATCTTATTCATCTTGTACAAAACAGAGCTCCTGGGGCCCTTGGACAGAAGAGACATGCTGAATGAAGGTTTTGCTGGCTCAGCTTTAATGCCTGAAGGAGAAAACACATTTCCAGGCCTTCTTCCTTCTGTTGGTTCAACACACAAACATACTATTCAACAGAAAATACCAAATGGCCCTTCAAGCAGGTAAGATGTAGGAGCTTACTACATAAGGAAGTATTTCACACTCAACACTGCAAATGTGACCTTGCAACTGATTTCTCTATGTTGATTTTCTATCCCGCCACTTTGCTGAAAGTATTTTATCTGATCCAAGAATCTTCTGGTAGATTCTATTGGATCCTTTCTATATCTTGTCATCTGCAGGTGGAGATAAATGTCTAGTTTTCTCACTTATATCCTTGTATGTATTTCCATTATCTTATTGCTATTTCCAAGTCTCCAATCTCAATATTGAACGAGAGTAGAGAAAGTGAAAATCTTGCCTCATTCTAAGCTATGGAGGAAGTAGCCTCGATATCTTTTCATTCAGCATAATTTTGTCTATGGATTTAACACATACAGCCTTTGTTCTATTAGATGTGTTCTGCCTATATGTAGTTTCTTCAGGACCTTCGTGCAAGTATGTTAAATTGTTAACTGCCTATGCTAGACCTACAAAGATGATTATGTAATTTGTATTAGTGTATTCTGTAATGGTACATTACATTTAATGATTAGCATATTTTGAATCAATCTTGCATTCTTGGGATTAAAAACAACTTAGTATGAAGTATAATCTTCTTAGTATGCCCACTGAATTTACTTTACAAGGTGTGTAAAAAAAAAAAAAAGTCTCTCCCTTCCCAGAAATTATTTAATTGCTTGTAAGTCTGGCCTCCTCTGGTACCTGCATACATGTGGTACATGTAAACTCATCCAGTGTAAACTCATCCTGGCACACACACACACACACACACACACACACACACACACACACACACATTAAAAATCTTTTTTCTTCTAAAATTTATTTTATGTATATGTGTATGAGTACGCTGTCACTGTCTTCAGACATAACAGTAGAGGGCATCAGTACCCATTACAGATGGTTGTGAGCCACCATGTGGTTGCTAGGAATTGAACTCAGGACCTCTGGAAGAGCATTCAGTGCTCTTAACCACTGAGCCATCTCTCCAGCTCCATATTAAAGTCTTCTTAAAAGACTTTTATTTTTAATTCACGCAATATATATGAAAGTCCTCAGGCAAGACCTCATGAGTCCCTCTACTGTGACCATGTTGGTAGGCACAGTCCTGTGCTAGCCTTGTGCACGTAACCACACTGCTGAGAGTCCAAGTGTGACAGCCTCCTGAAGTCAGCTTTCCATAGCCTTTCACCCTTCCTGCTGGCACCGGCGTGTATTCACTCTTGCATGGTGTTCCCTGAGCCGTAAGGAGGTGATGAGAGATATCCTACCTATGGCTGAGAATTCAGCCACTACACTTTCAGCACTTGGACATCCATTAGGAGTGTGCAATAACCACTGCCCACTGCAAAAGGAAGCTTCTCTGACCACAGATGGCAGCAGGACTATTCTGTGAACTTAAGTATCAGTATGTAGAAGGCAGTTCAACAGGCACATCGTGTCAGTTATCAAAACAGCATTAGCATCTTCCTCACTAAGGTTGATAACTTTACCAGTCCTGAGTTATTGGCAAAGTTTATAGACCTATACTTGAATTCCCTCATGTGAGCATTCCTAAAGTCTGATTTTTAAAAAAAAAAGCCATTGGTTGCCTGTCTGAAAGACATTGCCACCTTTGCACTAGTGGGTCTTGCCTAGCAAGCCGTTAGATTAGCACAGGGTTGTTGGTCTATAACCCAGACTTGACCAGAGCCATCTCATGCCAGCCCACATAGCTCTGCTGGCACTTTAAGAGCTGTCCTTCAGGAGGTACCCTCCTACTCAGTGTCAGTTCCATTCCTCTGTGTCTTAAGCCCACAATAGAATGTTGTCTTTTTCAAGAGTCTTCAGTCTAGTACTGCTGGCAAGCAGCAGGAGTAACCATGTCCTTCATTCTGGGGACCTCAGGAGCAATGCCTGCTGCTGTGGTTTTCGTTGATAGCTTTATATTTTCTGGGAGTGAGGTAACTTGCACAGGGTACTTCTGTCCACACTTTTATCTTTAATAAGCCAACAGAATACACTCTTGGAGTCTGGGTCATGTTTTCTCACTCTTACAGCTTCTTCACACATACTTTGCTCTGATCAGCCCTCCTCCAGGTTGCTCCTCCCTATTCCTGCTGAAGCATTCTGTGTCCAATGTTTACCTTCCACTCACAGGAAAAGTCTCCAACCCCTCTGTTCTCTTAAGGCCTCTTCCCCTTCTTGTTGGACCCTTTCTAGTTTCCTGGTTTCTAGACATACTTACTTCCACAGAAATCCACATATATAAAAATTAAATTATAGCCTCTGCATCTAAGAATGGGTTTGTTTTCTTTGAGCCAGAGTTACTGCACTTAATGTGTTTTAGCTGCATTAATTTTTCTGCAGTTGAACTTTTCTCTATGATTGTACAAAACTGCACTGAATTTATCTCCCATACTTTCACTGTTAGGCCGTTGGCTGATGGCTATTCAGCTGACTACATTTTCTTGTTTTTGAGAACAAAGCAGCAACAAACATGAACATGGAAGTTTGTCTGTGGAGGGAACAAACTGCTTTGGATATCTGTCACATGTGTAGCTCTATTTTTAATGTTTAGAGAGACCTCCTCAGTGATTGCCAGTGTGCATACCACACACTCGCACGTCAGAGAGCAATTCCCCTCTTCCTGCCAGCATTTGTTGTTGTTTTCATGATTCTGTGCAGAGATGAAATATCAAAGTACTTTTAACTTGAATCTCCCTGCTACCTAAAGATGTTGAACCCTTTAAAATTATTTATTACTTATTAGATTTGTTCTTTATAGAACTTTCTGTACAGTTGATTAACCCATTTGAAATTTTTCTAGTTTTCATTAAATTTTTGACATATTTATATATGTGTAAAATGCATTCTAATTACTCTCATCTCCCACCTGCCAGTCCTCCTATCTCCAAAGAAATTATGTAATTGGGTCACAGCACAAATTCCATATGGCTTTTCATGTACCCTATGTAATGATTAACGCTTCCACTTCTCTCCCTAAACCTTTATTCCCCTCCCTTACTTTCTCCCTAAGTATCCTCCATCTCTCCTTGTTTTACCCATTGCCCCTCCCTTATGGGACCCTTCCCTCCTCCTTTGCCCCTTTCTCACTCCCTAGCCTCCACGGAACTCCATGTTAAACACACAAAGCTAAGATTCAAGGCTAGGACTCACATGTGAGAAAGAGCATAAACTGTTTTTCTTTTGAGGTCTGGTCACCTTCCCCAGTTTTATCTATTTCTCATTAGATTTTGTGCACAGATCTAGATTCACCTTCTTCTATATAGAGACATCCAGTTTTCTTAACACCATTTATTGATATGTAATAACATGGCTGTAGCTATAGGAGCCTATATCTGTGTCTTCTGATCCATTCAATGTACCAGTACCATAACACCATGCTGTTGCATGTTTTGCATGTATATGTATGGGTGAATTGCACATGTGTGTGGCTGTGTGCTTGTGGAGGCAAGTGGCCCATCAGATGTCAGTCCTTGCAAGCCATCCACCTCGTTTTGTTAAAATGTATATATCTCTCATCACAAGTCTTATTAATTAAGATAGGCTGGCCAACCAACGGTCTATCTGGATCAGCTTGTCTCCACCAATTGCAAATATGTGCCACCATACCTGGCTTTTCTACAGGATTCTGGGGATTGAACTCAGGTCCTTACACAAAAAAGAACTTCACCCATTAAGCTATCTCTCCCATCCCTGGGTTGATATTGTAACATCACATCAAATGAGATGTGATGATCCCTCCAGGATTGTACTTTGGTTTTTGTTTGTGGTTTGGGTCTCTTGTTTGTTTGGTTTTTTTTTCTGTTTTCCCATTCAGAATTGCTTTGATGATCTAGGGTCTTTTGTACTTTCTAATACATTTTAAGATTTTTTATTTCTATGAAATTTTGATGAGGACTGAATGAAATTAGTTTACATTTAAAAAAAAAAGCCGTTTTTACAATATTTGTTCTTCCAGTATATAAGCATGGGAGATTTTTTTCATCTGCTAATGTGTTCTTCAATTCCTCTCAACTGGTTTAACATTTTCGTTATAGTAGTCTTTCACTGCTTTGACTAAGTTTATTCCAAGTGTGGATGTGTGTGTGTGTGTGTGTGTGTGTGTGTGTGTGTAAATTATGAAATGGATTGTTTTCCTGATTTCCTCATTATCATGTTTGTTATGTTGTATAAGAAGGCTACTTAATTTTCCTTGTTACATTTTTTATCTTGTTTCATTGTTGACAGTGTTTATCATCCAGCCTCCTGGATTTTTTTAGTTCCTGTCAAGAAATTCGCTATTAAATATGACTTGGTGTTTTTCTCTCCTTCCTTTGTTCTGTATATTTGAATACTTAGTTAAGCACTTCAGTATACTGTGACATTGGGAGGTTCTTCTCTGATCGCATCTGTTTGGCATTCTAGGTGTTTCCTGTATCTGGACTGGAACTTCCCTAAGTCTGAGAAGTTTCTGCTATAACTTTTTTTTTAAATCAATTCTTTATTTAGATGTCATCTCCTTTCCCAGTTTGCCCTCCCCCCCCCCCCAAAAAAAAGAAAGAAAAAAGCAACAAAAATAAACCCCTGTTCCCTCCCTGCTCCCCCTGCTCACCAACCCACCCTCTCCCACTTACTGGCCCTGGCATTCCCCTATACTGGGGCATAGAGCCAAGGGCCTCTCCTCCCATTGATGACCAACTTGGCCATTCTCTACTATACATATGCTGCTGGAGCAATTAGTCCCACCATGTGTACTCTTTGGTTGGTGGTTTAGTCCCTGGGAGCTCTGAGGGTACTAGTTAGTTCATATTGTTGTTCGTCCTAAAGGGCTATAAAAGTGACTTTTATTTGCCTGATGTAATTGTTATCTCCGAGCCTTACTATCTCAGTCTACTAGCTGAGGCCTAGTCCTAGAAGCCTCTAGCCTCCCTATAATCTTACCTAGGCCTAGAATGTTTTCAGCCTTTGAGATTTACTGCTGAATAAGCTCACCCTTTCTTCTTTCTGGACCCTAGCTTACTGATTCAACTCAGCTATTCTGGCTCAAAACCTCTCCAACCTGATTCACTCTTGGCTTCTCTCTCAGCTTCTGACTGAATCACTCTGCTTGGCCTCACACTAACTCTGGCAAACTGTTCTAATCTTCCATCTCCTTCTTATTCTCTGGCTCATTCTGTCTTCTCCTGTGTCCAGCTTGTTCTCTCTTTAACCTGTCTCTGTAAAATTCTCTCACTGAAACTGCCTCCTTCCTCTCTCCCTCTCTGTCTGTACTATTCTCTTAAGTAGTTCCCCTTTCCTCTCTTTTCTTGTGAGAGCTGGGCATATCCCATTCTGTTAAATATTTCTCTGATTCATTACTTTGTCTGCCATTCAATTAGACATCACATTCAAACATAGTGCTTCCTTCTACAAACTAACTTTACCTCCATGGTTTGAGATTAAAGGTGTGCACTAATGGTATGTCTGTATTCCAGCCAGAAGGATTAAAGGTATATGCTAAGGGCTAAGCCACACCCTAACTAGAAATTTTTTTCTGGTTAATAACACAGTCTTGGGGTTCACAGAGTGATCAAATAGCCTGCAACATTTTTTTTAAGTTTTCTATGCCTTTAAATAAAATTTCTGTTGTGTCCAGAGTCTTAGATCTGATGTTTCATAGTGTCCCGTGTGTCTGGGAAGAAGTCATCCATCTTCCTTCCTCCTCTGAGTGAATTCTTCCCCTGCCTCCTAGCTCAGATGCTCCACCCCTTCCTTGAAGACTTCTATGGAGCTTTTCACTTGACTTATTTTAATTTTCTAGTACTTCGGTTTGGGTTTGTTTGCTTGTTTGTTTGTTTTGTTTGTTTGTTTGTTTCAGAATCCATGTCCCTTAGTCCTTTACTGAATTCTTCGCTCATGTCTTATATTAAGACATTGTTATTTCATTCAGCTGTTGTCTCTTCTGAAATTTCTTTCAGAAGTTTATGTCTTCTTTGATTTTCTTTGACTTATTTAGCTCATTCTTTCCAGGTAGCTTTGCTTCTTTGTCTGAGATTTAATTCACTCATACTGTGGGATTAGTAATTTTTGGAGGAGTTATGTTGCTTTGGGGTTTCATGTTACCTTTGTTTTTGCATTAGGACTTGCACATCTGGACTTAGGTGGCTGATTGAACTTAATTATTATTCTTTTTTTTTTTTAAAAAAAACACCTTTTCATTTATTTCTTTGAAGTAAGACTTATTCTGTCAGAGGGGCATTTGCATGCTCAGGAGAAACTGGATTGATAAAGGATTACTGTGTTCTTTCTCAGCTAGAATGGAAGTGAGGGGCCAGGCTCTGCCCCTCCTCAATCGTTCCCTTGCAATTAGAGTATCATCTGCAGCCCCCAAATATCAAAGGGTAGGGTTGCAGTACAGAAATAGTGGAATAAAGAATCAATTACTTTTTAAGTTCCAGTTGTTTTAGGAAGTAAAGGGGCACTTACAGTAACGTGTGCCCTAATAGATTAGTTACAGTAGGTATGAATGGAAAGGAAGGATAATCCAAGCTAACATTAATGGTTAATATTGGGTTGGTAGGGAAATGTATGTAGAAGATAGTAGGATAGAGACAAAGGGCTAGGAGGTGAGGTAGTTGTGACATATGTAACTCAGCTTTAGGAAACTGATCTTGCAAGCCTGGCCAGACTGTGTTCTTTGCTGGAAATGGAAACAGGTAGAAAAGGAAAGGGGGAGGGGAGGGAGAGGGGGAAGAGAGGAAGGAGGGAGAGGGAAGGAGTGGACAAGGCAACAGAGCTGGCCTGGTAAATGGACATGACTATTAGATAAAGACTGTCTGAATATAGACTACAAAGAATGAATGTGGCGGGTGGAGAGCCAGCTGAGTCTGAAAGCAGTCCAGTTGGTCTGTTGGCCACTTTGCTGGATTCCTCTGTGTCTGGGAGATCCATCTCTGTATCTCAGCAGTCCATTTGTCCCCAGGGCTGTCCTGTTCCTACTTCCAGGCCTTCCTTTGATAGACTGGGTTGCACATGTGACCAGGCCAGTAGGCAGAACTACAGAGATGCAGTCTCCCTCAGATGCTGGTCACACCTCTGGCCTGTCCTTCAGGTTGTGTTTTCTGATGTGCTGCCTGGAACCTGTTTGAGATTCCCTGCAGCTTTTGGCTCAGATCCAGCTGCCACCTCCATCAGTGAAGACACAAAGACCTTTCTTATAAAGGCTGGCAGAGTTCTGCTGGTCCAGATTCAGTGTGTGCTCAGTCCAGTGCCCTCTTCCTTGAGTTTCATTTTACAGTTCACAGAAGGTCACAGGCTGCAGGACGGCCACTTCAGCAGGGTCGTTTAGAAATGGTATTCCACAGCTAGGCCAGGCCACTAAAAACGGTCTCCATTTGCTAAAGCTGCTCTCTGGCCACCCTTTATTTGGGTTCCTTTCTCTGCTCTTTAAATGCCTGTTACAAAGGGACTAGGAAGATTTCTAGTACTCCCCATACTGAGCCAGGCCCATAGGCTGAACAGGGTCTGTGGAGTTTTGTTTTCTATTTCTGTTGCAGATAGAAATCATCCACTGCTGGTATCTTTTAATCACCTTTCCCCAGATTACTCCCAGAAGACCTGCAGACACCCACCACATTCACTCTTTGTAGTCTATATTCAGGCAGTCTTTATCTAATAGTCATGTCCATTTACCAGGCCAGCTCTGTTGCCTTGTCCACTCCTTCCCTCTCCCTCCTTCCTCTCTTTCCCCTCTCCCTCCCGTCCCCCTTTCCTTTTCTACCTGTTGCTGTTTCCAGCAAAGAACACAGCTTAGATGCCAGCCACCATCTTGCTTTGTAAATACAGTTTTATTGGACCATAGCCACATAGTCATTGTAGTGACAACTTTTGTGCTGCATCACCAAGCTGAGTAGTTGTAGTGGTGAGCACATGTTCCACAAACCACCATACCCATTTGGAGACAGGTTGGAGGCTGACTTTCCCATTAACTGCTTTAACCTTCGTTTTTTGCTGCTGTTTATTTTAGCTTGATTTCACACTTTGTTTCTCAGTCAGGAGTGCTTCATTTATTCTTTTTTATCAATAAAAACAACTATTGAATTCATTCTTTTTAAACATTCGATGTATTTGAATATGCAGTGTTTTGTTATAATTACTTTTAGAAATTCTGTATTGGATTTCCTCTTTCTCTCAAGAACTATATAAAAACATTTTTGGAGTTTCTTGGAAGAAGCTATATGACACACTGAGTCTACAGAAATTTCCTAGGAATAAACTGGGAAAAGCTAAATAATAGCTATCAGAAAAGATGGCTGATGGCTAAAAAAAAAATCTTAATTTAATAGAAAGATAAAATATGAATTTTTGCAATGTTCGAGGATCTATCCAGAGGGACTAGGACGTGCCCTCCCCCTCCCCCCATTGGAGGGACATCAGAGCCAGGGTGTCAGAGAAAGCCTCAGAAAATCCATATTGTACACTGCACTCTCAGTAGTAGATGCTTTAAAGGGAGGTTATGGTGGTAGGTGCCAGAGGGAGATAAATTCTGGGCCACAGTGGCAGAGGGATGAAGGCTGATGGGGAAGAGTCTTGATTTTTTTTTTAATCCTCCTGCCTCGCCTTCCTACGTGCAGAAATTGGAACCTGGGAGTGAGCCTTGGCGACTAGGATTGAATTTATGCTATCAGTTGAACTGTATTCTCAGTTCACAGCCATTTAGATTTGTATTTATCTGATTATATGAGTGTTCTACCTTAGTGTATAGAAATGCACCATGTATGTACTTGGTGCTCACAGAGACCAGAAGAGTACAGTAAGATGATGGAACTGGAATTGCAGAAGATTGTAAGCCACCTTGTGGGTGCTGGGAAACAAAAGCTTAGGCAAGAGCAGTGTGTGCTCTTAAGGATACAAGCTTTAGGTCCCCTGGAGACCATTGGAAAAAAAAAGACTCCTGTAGCTAGGTGGTCCCAGACCTTCCATAAACCACACTCTGTGGCAACCCAGACTCATTGTGATAGGACTGGATGCTAAAACCTGGCTGGGAGAATTCCTCTAGAGTATGGAGAAGTTTCACATTGGTCTGTGAGGAGAAACCTGGTTGGAGCCACAGATAAAGAAGAGTATGCAGTGGACATAGGGAAAGAAGAGAGCCAACATTTCCAACTGCACCATGAAAACAGGACCTGCATCTGTGGTGAGACCCAAGGAGAAGTGCCCATTGTCAGAACCAGCATCTGTACCTTAGCCTTTCAAAGTACCTCCCAGAGTTCTCCTGGCATCCAGGAGCAAGAAAAGAAACTGGGTGTCAGCTCTGGAAGCAGCAAGCAGCAGAGAGCCCATGCACACCGCATGCCTTCCAGCTCTCTCCATATTTACTCTTCCTTCACTTGATACCTAGTGGCAGTATTTCAGGCCAGATCTGTCCTGCTCTGTCCTCATGCCCTTTTTCTTTCTCTATAGTTTCCTTTTTAATTTTCCATTTGATAGACTTACCCAGAGAACATCTCTGACCTGGTATGTGGGATTTCTGCTAAGAGCTGGGGTGGCTTTAGATTATCTGAATGCATTCCGTTTCCTCTCTATTTCATTCTGTGTTATCCATAGCTACCCCAGCTCCCTCTCCTACTCTCTATTGTTGCCTCTATCAATGCAGTATTAATCAGCAGTCTTAGCTTGCCTTCTCCCTTCCACATAGAATAGCTAATACATGGATATAGTATTGCCAGTGTCCTCTTACTTTCTTAAGTAACTAGAAGGCAAAGGCTTGTCTTTTTGTATTGCCCTATTATAGTTTCATACTGTGCCTACATTTTGAATATTACTGGTATAGAATTCCTCAATGAAAAGGCACATGCTAGCAGATAGGATCAAAAAGCAAGATCATCCAGCCATGGTGATACACACCTTTAATCCAAGCAAAGGGAAGCATATCTGTGAGTTTGAGGCAGCCTGGTCTACATAGCAAGTTCCAGGCTAGCGAAGGCGACACAGTAAAAATCCTGTCTGAAAAAAAAGACATGGGCTCTGTTATTTTGCTTTTTTCTATTTGCTACCTCCAAGAAATGTACCTTATCACCAGAGACAGACATGATCTTAGAGTGAGAATATGGAGAGAGGAATTCCAAGCAAGAGGAATGAGGAAACAGACAGGTTGCTATTCTAATAACTAAAAAGATAAACTTCAAACCAAAAGAAGTTAGAATATTATAAATAAAGTCACTTCAAACTGATTAAGGTCATGATCCATCAAGAGAACATTATGGCCCTAAACAGACATGCATAGGTATACCCAATTCCTAAACAGACTCTTAGATACAATGACATAAGTTAATTCAACACAGTAAAAGTGGTGGGTGGCATCAGTGCTGTGCTCTCATCAAAACACAGCCATCCTAACAACAGGGAAAACATCTATCTAATGATATCAGATCAAATGGGTTTAGATGCTATGGGAAGTCCAAACACTGCAGAATGCAATTCCTTTCAGCAGCCCGTGGAACATTATGTAAAATAGATCCTATAATAGGATACAAAACAAGTCCTAACTAAACAATATGTTCTTGTATTCTATATGACCACCATGAAATAAAGTAGAAATAAAAAAAAGAAAAACCACAGATAGAGCATACACACAAATTCATGGAGACTCAGAAACACTGTAAATGATGGGTTTCATAATAAAAAGGAAATCAGAATATTCCTAAAAAATCTAATGAAAGTGAAAACATATGGGCAAAAGCCCATAGATACAATGAAAGGAGTCATGAGAAATGAATAGCTATACCTATTTACATAAAAAGTGAGCCCTCGGGTGCTGGCTCATGACTTTAATCCCAGAACTCAGGAAGCAGAGACAGGCAGATCTCTGAGTTTGAGGCCAGCCTGGTCTACAGAGTGAGTTCCAGGAAACCCAGGGCTACACCGAGAAACCCAGTCATGAAACAAACAAACAAGCAAACAAAGAACAGTAGGAGAAAGAGGAGGAAGAGGAGGAAGAGAAAAAGAAAAAAACTCAAATTAATCTTAAGTAAAGAACCAAAGGAAAAACAAGAACAGGTCAATTGATGGAAAGAAATAAGATCTGACCAGAAATGGACACAAAAACAAAAAACAAATCCAGCAAAACAAAATCAATAAAATAAAGAGTTGATTCTTTGAAAAAAATAAATTTAATAAACTTTTGACTAAAGTAGCCAAGAGAAAATGATCCAAATTAAGAAAATTAGAGATGAAAACAGAGACTTTTCAATAAATATCAGTAAATTCAGAAAATAAAATACAGTGGAAAATTGTAAAGGAATGGATGAATTTGTAGAGACTTAGGACTTATATTAAAAACACAATCTGAAATATCATAGTCAGATTCAGTACAAGCAATGAGGTTGAAGCAATAATATGAAATCTCCCACCGAAACAATTCAGGTGCGGACAGGGTTACTCTAGCAGACACTGAAGAAACATCAGTGCTTCCCCAAGTGATTCTGGGGAAGTACCGAGGGGAGGAATGTGCTCAGACCCTAAAGACCAGTATTATACCAGTAACAAGTACAGACAAAGACATAATAAAATAAGGGAACTGTAGACCCATCTCCCTTGTGAAGACAGGTGCAAAACTTCTCAATAAAATGCATGGATCTGAAGGCTGGTGGTTCGGGTACAGGAAAACTGGGGGGCTGACCAGCACAGATTATACCCAGACCCAGATCCAGAGCTTTCAATTGGCCTATCTCAACATCTACCTCATCTGTGAACTGCTAGAGCTGGTCCAGAGCTGCAGGATCGCCATGACATAGGGCAACAGCAGGATACCTGAGAGAGGTCCTGATGAAGATCCAGTATTGGTGATGTAGCAGAAACCAGAGGCCTCGATCCAAACTAATGAGTCATTATAATGAATATTTGTAAAGATGTGTGGACAAAAGAGCATGGTGTGGGACACACTGTGACACACTACAGCTTCCATGACATGATGTTTTCTGTACGTTGTTTGGTTCTGTTTTGATTTGTTTTGGTTTTGCTGAGGAGGTTGCCAGGGCAGAGGGCAGGTACTGGATGGAGTGCATGATGGGAAACTCACAAAGAATCAATAAAAAGTTGAAGGAAGGGAGAGGGGGTGAAGGAGAGAGGGAGGAAGGGAGGGAGGGCTTCTCTGGTACATAGGACCAGATCACAGTCCATCCCTGTGGGGAAGTCAAGGCAAGAATCCAGTCAAAGGCAGAGAGAGAATGCACAGTTGCACACTGACCTGCTCACAATCTCTGTTCACAATGGTCTGGACTTAAAGTCTGGGGATTACCCACATCAATCAGTGTAATCAAGACAGTCCCCCACAGATACCCCCCAGGCCAGCCTCATTTGTAAATTCATCATTTGAGACAGTCCCTAGGGGATTCCAGGTGTGCCAAGTTGACAATTAAAACTAGCCACACAACAGGCTATCTCTAGGATAATGCTGACAAATACGCCTCAGCCGTGCCACAGAAGGAGACGCTTCCAAATGAAAGCAGTTTCTTTTCTTTCTCTCTCTCTTTTTTTAAATTAGCCATTATGTGAATTGATAGAACTTTCGTAAGGCGTTTATACTTTTTCTTTTTTGAGACAAGGTCTCTTCATGTACCCCTGGCTGCCCCTGAATTCACCATGCAGGCCAAGCTTGGCCTCAAACTCACATAGACTCACTAGCCTCTAGGATTAAAGTTGCATGCCAACCAGCTACTTTTATTTTTTTATTTGTAGGGATGTTTTGCCTGCATGTATGTCTGTGTACTATGTGTGCAGTGCCTGCAGAAATCAGAAGATATTATTGGATCACTGAGACTGGAGTTATGAACAGTTTTAGATGGTCAACTGCCATGCGGGTGCTAGGAATCAAACCCAGGTCCTGCGGAATAGCAGCCAGTTCTCTTAACTGTAGAGCCACCTGAGACTTTTATACTTTTAATAATAGTATTCAAATAGTTATTTTTCTGATCTGGCTGAGATCAGAATAATGATTGCGTGTCATTATTCAAATTATTGGTTTTCCATAATTGTGACTTAGCCACTAACGCATAGTCACGTAACTCAAGGGACAGTTCAGAAGGGAAATGTTCAGGGGGCAGGTGAGAGGGGCAATATGTAATGGTACTGGGACTAACTGGAAATAATCCCCTTAGCTGTGGTGCCACCTTCGACAGAGCTGAATCAAGCCAGCTTCTCTGGTTGCCTCAGCAAATGCATTCATGCTGGCCTTATCGATTTTTATTTACTCATCTATGTGAGTTTCCTTACATTTGGAACAAACAGAAATACCCATTTACTCAGGATCTGCTGTGTGCCTGGAAACAATATAACTGAGGGAAATTTTCAGTGTTTACAAAACAAAGAAATTGTCAACAGACTGTCTGCCAATGGACTTAGCAGGAAAAAATTACAGCCTATAATTCATGAAGATTGGCTCAAAACAAAACGTCCCTGCCAACAGAAAACCTGACAATTATTCTGTTGTCTAATTTGGCTCAGCCTAAGGTGACCTTGCTTATTCATGTCAGTCTTAATTCCTGCTAACTTGGCATGGAAGGAGAGCATATGGCATATGTCTACAAAGTCCATCTTAAACCAAAATAAGTGTAGAATATATTCAGCATTTCCTGTAACCAAGCTTGTAAATGTATTAGACAGACATGGCTATGCCCACTACTTGGTACTTTATAGGGGCTACCTATAAACTAGAAATTCTCTGCAGATATCTTTTTCTAAGTTTGGTTTATGACTAAAGCTAGCCAATTTTAAACATGTTTCCAAAAAATATAGTCAATCATAAACCCTCTTTAAAAAGACTGGAAGTATGTCATCAATTCATTGCAACTAAAAGATATTTACAGATTTTGAGTAAGTCTAAGGCAGTGATTTTTAAAGCTGTAGGAAATACTGTGAGAAGCCCAGTATGGTGACAGGCACTATAAACCCAGGACCTGGGAGGCAGAAGCATAGGGTGATTGGAGATCCAGGCCAGGGAGGGTGAGAGCTCTTGCCACTTAGTGACAACCTGAGCTCAGTCCCTCAGACCCACATGCTGGAAGGAGAGAACTCACTCCACAGTTATCTCTGGTTCACCGTCTATACCTTGGTGTGATGCTGAAACACACAGGCACACACACACAAAAAAATGAATGTAATTAACATTTCTAAAGAAAAAAAATAATGTAAGAAAGACAGTGGACGTTGGAGAACAAAAATAAGAATACTTTTGTTTTTTTCTCCCAGCCTAATCTGGTACATTTTCTTAATCTTACTCTGACCCACTAATGTCCACTGTGAAAGGGAAGTCACTGTGACTTTAATATCTCCCAGGAAGCACTGACAAACTCGCTTCTTCATCTCCATTGCAACTTAAGAAGTTAGACTTCTGGAAAGAGATTACAGAAAGTCTAAAACAACCAAAGAAAGAGAGTTTTGTTCATATACATACATAAAAGTTTAAACTAAGGGAGAGTGTGTGATTTTGTTTAGTTTTTTTTCTCATGTACAACTAACAACTGAACAAGAGGACTGAAATGGCACACATATGTATGAGCATGTATATTTCATGTGTTTATACTGTACATATGGAGCCAGACATAGCCTGTCACCGTCATGAAATACTCTTTTTTTACAGGCCTTACCCGTTACCTATTGATCTTGTGTGTGTGTGTGTGTGTGTGTATGCATGGACATGTGCATGTGTGTGTGTTTCCATTAATTTATTAATTCATTTTGCATACCGATCTCTACCCCCATTTTTAGTCCCCCCTTCACATAGTCCTTCCCCATCCCTCATCCCCTTCTCTTCTGAGAGGGAGCCATCCCCCATATCCCCCAACCCTGTGGAATCAAGTCTCTCCAGGACTAGGTACATCCTCTCCCACTGATGCCAGACAAGAGAGCCAAGTTAGGGAATGGATTCTACAAACAAGTAACAGCTTTAGGGGCAGGCCCAGATTTAGTTGTTGGGGGATCTACATGGACACTAAGCTGCATATCTGCTACATATATGCCAAGTGCCTTACTTAGTCCAGACCATGTATATTCTTAGTTGACGGCTCAGTCTCTGAGATCCCCACAGGTCCAGGTTAGTTGGCTTTGTTGATCTTCCTATGGAGTTCCTTTCCCCTTCATGGCCTTCAGTTCTTCCACCAACTCTTCTATAATAGTCCCTGAGCTCTGTCCAGTGTTTGGCTGTGGATCTCTGCATCTGTCTGAGTCAGCTGCTGGGTGGAACCTCTCAGAGGACAGCCATGCTAGACTCTTGTCTGCAAGCATAACAGAGTATCACTAATAGTGTCAGGAATTGGTGCCTGCCTGTGGGATGGGTCCAAAGTTGTGCTGGTTATTGGTTGGCCATTTCTTCAGTCTCTGCTCCTTTCTCCCTGCATGTTTTGTAAGCAGGACAAATTTTGGTCAGAAGTTTTGTAGCCAGGTTGCTATCCTTATCCCTCTACTGGGGGTCCTACCTGGCTACAGGAGGTGGCCTCTTTATGTTCCTTACCCCACGGCTAATCATCGCAGCTAAGGCACCTGCATTGACTTCTGGGAGCCTCCCCCATCCCAGGTCTCTCACACTTCCTCAAGATTCCCTCCACCCCACCCACCCTGACAGTTACATATTTCCATTCATTCTCATGGCCGTCTTGCCACCTCTCCTGTCTCTCCCCACACCTGGTCCTAAAACACCCCCACGTCCCTCCTCATCCCTTTCCCACCCAGTTCTCTTTCTCCATCTGCTTCCTATGACTGTTTCATCCGCACCGGTGCCTTCCTTCTTGTTTAGCTTCTTTGGGTCTGTGGAATATATCATGTACTTATGACTAACATCCACGTATCAGTGAGTACAGACCGTGCATGTCCTTTTGGGTGTGGATTACCTCACTCAGGATGATATTTTCTAGTTCCATCCATTTGCCTGATTAGTATTCCATTGTGTAAATGAAACACATTTTCTGTACCAATCTTCAGTTGAAGAACTTCTGGGTTATTTTCAGCTTCTGGCCATTACAAATAAGACTACTATGAACATAATGGAACACGTGTTCTTGTGGTATGGTGAAGCATCTTTTGAGTATATGCCCAGGAGTGGTATAGCTGGATCTTCAGGTAGAACTATTTCCAATTTCCTGAGAAACCACCAGATTGATTTCCAGAGTGGTTGTACCAGTTTGCAATCCCACTAACCATGGAGGAGTGTTCCCATTTCTCCACCAGCAGTTCTCCACCAGTGTTCCCTCACCAGCATCTGCTGTCACTTGAGTTTTGGATCTTACCTATGCTGATGGGTGTAAGATTAAATCTCAGGGAAGTTTTGATTTGCATTTCTATGATGACTGAAGGACATTGAACATTTCTTTAAGTGCTTCACAGCCATTTGAGATTCCTTGGTTGGGAATTCTCTCTTTAGCTGTGCACACCATTTTTTAATTTACTTTTTTATATATTTTGGATATTAGCCCTCAGACGTAGGATTAGTGAAGATATGTTTCCATTCTGTAAGCTACTGTCCTATTGATGGTATCTTTTGCCTTTTAGAAGCTTTTCAGTTTCAAAAGGTCCCATTTATCAATTGTTGATCTTAGAACCTGAGCCATTGGTGCTCTGTTCAGAAAATTGTCTCCTATACCAGTACATTCAATGCTGTTTCCTGCTTTCTCTTCTATTAGATTTAGTGTAACCCTTTTTTTTTTTTTTTTTTTTTTTTGTCTTTTGGTTTTTTGGGTTTTTTTGAGACAAGGTTTCTCTGTGTAGCCCTGGCTGTCCTGGAACTCACTCTGTAGACCAGGCTGGTAGCAAACTCAGAAATCTGCCTGCCTCTGCCTCCCAAGTGCTGGGATTAAAGGCGTGCGCCACCACTGCCCTGGTAGTGTAACCAATTTTATGCGGAGGTCCTTGATCCACTTAGACTTGAGATTTGTGATAAATAGGGATCTATTTGCATTCTTCTACATACAGACATCCAGTTAGACCAGCATCATTTGTTAAAGATGCTTTCTTTTTCTCAATGTACACTTTAGGTTCCTTTGTCAAAATTCAAGTGTCCATAGGTGTGTGGGATTATTTCTGTGTCTTCAGTTTGGTTCCATTGGTCAACTTCTCTGTAATTATATAGATACCATGCAGTTTTTATTACTGTTGCTCTGTAGTAGAGCTGAAGGTCAGGGATGGTGATTACTCAACAAGTTCTTTTATTGTTCAGGATTGTTTTAGCTATCCTGGGTTTGTTGTTTTTTCCATATGAGGTTAAGAATTGCTTATTCTAGATCTGTAAATAATTGTGTGGGAATTTTGATGGGAATTGCATTGAATCTGTAGATTGCTTTTGGTAAGATGGCCATTTTCACTATGTTATCCCTACCAACCCATGAACATGGGAAATCTTTCCATGTTCTGATATCTTCCTCAATATCTTTCTTCAGGGACTTGAAGTTCTTGTCATATACGTTTTCACTTGCTTGGTTAGTGTTACACCAAGATATTGTATATTATTTGTAGCTATTGTTTTTTTCTAAGCTTTATTTTTTATTAGATATTTTCTTTTTTATTGATTTAAACTTTATTGCATTATTATGAAAAAAGATATATGATTTTAATTTATCTAAGTTTTTAACATTTTTATTAAATATTTTCTTCATTTACATGTCATATGCTATCTCCTTCTCAGTTTCCCCTCCGAAAAAAAGAAAAAAATTTAAAAATAAATAAATAAATAAAAACCCTGTTCCCTCCCCTCTCCTCCTGCTCACCAGCCCACCCTCTCCCACTTCCTGGCCCTGGAGAACACTTCCTTCCCTACACTGGAGCATAGAACATTCACAAGTCCAAGGGCCTCTCCTCCCATTGATGGCCGACTTGGCCATCCTCTGCTACATATGCTGCTGGAGCCATTAGTCCCACCATGTGTACTCCTTGGTTAGTGGTTGAGTCCCTGGGAGCTCTGAGGGTACTGGTTAGTTCATATTGTTGTTCGTCCTAAGGGGCTGCAAACCCTTCAGCTCCTTGGGTCCTTTCTCTAGCTCCTTCATTGGGGACCCTGTGCTCAGTACAGTGGATGGCTGTGAGCCTCTGCTTCTTTATTAGTCGGGCACTGTCAGAGCCTCTCAGGAGAGAGCTATATTAGGCTCCTGTCAGCCAGCACTAGCCGGCATCCACAATAGTGTCTGGATTTGATGATTGAATAAGGGAAGGATTCCCAGGTGGAGCAGTCTCTGGATTGTCCTTCTTTCAGTCTCTGCTCTATAGTTTGTCTCTGCAACTCCTTCCATGGGTATTTTGTTCCCCCTTTTAAGAAGAAATGAAGTATCCACACTTTGGTCTTCCGTATTTTTGAGTTTCTTGTAGTTTTTGGATTGTATTTTGTGTATTCCAATCTTCTGGGCTAATATCCACTTATCAGAGAGTGCATACCATGTGTGTTCATTTGTGATTGGGTTACCTCACTCAGGATGATATTCTCCAGATCCATCCATTTCCCCAAGAATTTCATAAATTCATTGTTTTTAATAGCTGAGTAGAACTCCATTATATAGATGTACCACATTTTCTGTATCCATTCCTCTGTTGAGGGTTGTTTCCAGTATCTGGCTATTATAAATAAGACTGATATGAACATAGTGGAGCATATGTCCTTATTACATGTTGGAACATCTTCTGAATATATGGTATCCAGAGTGGTATAGCTGGGTCTTCTGGTAGTACTATGTCCAATTTCCTGAGGAACCACCAAACTGATTTCCAGAGTGATTGTACCAGCTCGCAGTCACAACAGCAATGAAGGAGTGTTGCTCTTTCTCCACAACCTTGCCAGCATCTGCTGTCACCTGAGTTTTTATCCTAGCCATTCTGACTGGTGTGAGGTGGAATCTCAGGGTTGTTTTGATTTGCATTTCCCTGATGACTAACGATGTTGAACATTTCTTTAGGTGCTTCTCAGCCATTTGTTATTCTTCAGTTGAGAATTCTTTGTTTAGCTCTGTACCCCATTTTTAATAGGGTAATTTGGCTCTCTGGAGTCTATCTTCTTGAGTTCTTTGTATATTGGATATTAGCCCTCTATCGGATATAGGATTGGTAAAGACCTTTTCCCAAATTATTGGTTGCCATTTTTTCCTATTGATAGTGTCTTTTGCCTTACAAAAGCTTTGCAATTTTATGAGATCCCATTTGTCAATTCTTGATCTTAGAGCAGAAGCTACTGGGCTTCTGTTCAGGAAATTTTCTCCTGTACCCATGTACTCAAGATTCTTCCCCACTTTCTTTTCTATTAGTTTCAGTGTATCTGGTTTTATGTGGAGGTCCTTAATCCTCTTGGACAAGAAGATAGGAATGGATCAATTTGCATTCTTCTACATGCTAACCTCCAGTTGAGCCAGCACCATTTGTTGAAAATGCTGTCTTTTTTCCACTGAATGGTTTTAGCTCCTTTGTCAAAGATCAAGTGACCAT
Source organism: Montemys delectorum (assembly GCA_019843815.1). NCBI lineage: Eukaryota > Metazoa > Chordata > Mammalia > Rodentia > Muridae > Montemys > Montemys delectorum. The sequence goes on from JADRCD010213812.1 coordinate 23,031, forward strand.
AGGTGTGTGGGTTCATTTCTGGATCTTCAATTCTATTCTATTGATCTACCTACCTGTTACTGTACCAATACCATGCAGTTTTTATCACAATTGCTTTGTAGTACAGCTTAAGGTCGTGGATTGTAATTCCACTAGTGGTTCCTTTATTGTTGAGAATAGTTTCTACTATCCTGGGTTTTTTGTTATTCCAGATGAATTTGCAAATTGCTCTTTCCAAGTCTGTGAAGAATTGAGTTGGAATTTTGATGGAGATTGCATTGAATCTCTAGATTGCATTCTGCAAGATAGCCATTTTTACTATATTAATCCTGCCAATCCATGAGCATGGGAGATCTTTCCATCTTCTGAGATCTTCTTCAATTTCCTTCTTCAGAAACTTGAAGTTCTTGTCAAACAGATCTTTTACTTGCTTAATTAGAGTCACACCAAGATATTTTATATTATTTGTAACTATTGTGAAGGATGTTGTTTCCCTAATTTCTTTCTCTGCCTGTTTATCCTTTGTGTAGAGGAAGGCCACTGATTTGCTTGAGTTAATTTTATATCCAGCTCCTTTGCTGAAGTTGTTTATCAGATTTAGCTCTCTGGTGGAATTTTTGGGGTCACTTATCTATACTATCATAACATCAGCAAATAGTGATAATTTGACTTCTTCATTTCCAATTCATATCACTTTGATCACCTTTTGTTGTCTAATTGCTCTGGCTAGGATTTCAAGTACAATATAGAATAGGTAGTGAGAGAGTGGGCAGCTTTGTCTACTCCCTGATTTTAGTGGGATTGCTTCAAGTTTCTCTCCATTTAGTTTGATGTTGGCTACTGGTTTACTGTATATTACCTTTACTATGTTTAAGTATGGGTTTTGAACTCCTGATTTTTTTAAGACTTTTACCATGAAGGGATGTTGGATTTTGTCAAATGCATTCTCAGCATCTGATGACATGATGATATGGTTTTTTTCTTTGAGTTTGTTTATATATAGTGAATTACATTGATAGATTTCCATATATTGACCCATCCCTGCATCCCTGGGATGAAGCCTACTTGATCATGATGGGATGATCGTTTTGATGTGTTCTTAGATTCGGTTTGCAAGAATTTTATTGAGTATTTTTGCATCAATATTCGTAAGGGAAATTGGTCTGAAGTTTTCTTTCTTTGTTAGATCTTTATGTGGTTTAGGTATTAGAGTAATTGTAGCTTCACAGAACAAATTGGGTAGAGTACCTTCTGTTTCTATTTTGAAAAATAGTTTGAGGAATATTGGTATTAGATCTTCTTTGAAGGTCTGATAAAAATCTGCGCCAAACCCATCTGGTCCTGGGCTCTTTTTGGTTGGGAGACAATTAATGACTTTCTATTTCATTAGCAGATATGGAACTGTTTAGATCGTTTATCTGATCTTGGTTTAACTTTGGTACCTGTTATCTGTCTAGAAAACTGTCCATTTCATCCAAGTTTTCCAGTTTTGTTGAGTATAGGCTTTTGTAGTAGGATCTCATGATTTTTTGGATTTCCTCAGTATCTGTTGTTATGCCTCCCTTTTCATTTCTGATCTTGTTAATTAGGATACTGTCTCTGTGCCCTCTATTTAGTCTGGCTAAGGTTTTATCTATTTTGTTGATTTTCTCAAAGAACCAACTCCTGGTTTGGTTGATTCTTTTTTTAAAAAAAATTATTTTTATTTATTTTATGTGTATGAGTACACTGTACAGGCAGCCCCACTCACTCTGGCGTAATTGACTGTAGCTGTCTTCAAATGCACCAGAAGAGGGCATCAGATCTCATTACGGGTGGTTGTGAGCCACGATGTGGTTGCTAGGATCCGAACTCAGGACCTTCGGAAGAGCATTCAGTGCTCTTGCCCACTGAGCCATCTCGCCAGCCCTGTATAGTTCTTTTTGTTTCCATTTGGTTGATTTCAGCCCTGAGTTTGATTATCTCCTGCCTTCTACTTCTCTTGGGTGAATTTGTTTCTTGTTGTTCTAGAGCTTTCAGATGTGCTGTCAAATTTCTGGTATATGCTCTCTCCAGTTTCTTTTTGGAGGCACTTAAAGCTATTAGTTTTCCTCTTAGAACTGCTTTCATTGTGTCCCATAACTTGGGTATGTTGTGGCTTCATTTTCATTAAACTCTAGAGAGTCTTAATTTCTTTATTTCTTCCTTGACCAAGTTATCATTGAGTAGAGTGTTGTTAAGCTTCCACATGTAGGTGGGCATTCTATTGTTTATATTGTTATTGAGGAGCAGCCTTAGTCTATGGTGATCTGATGGGATGCAAAGAATTATTTCAATCTTCTTGTAAATCTGTTGAAGCCTGATTTGTGACCAATTATATGGTCAATTTTGGAGAAGGAACCATGAGATGCTGAGAAGAAGGTATATCCTTTTCTTTTAGGATAAAAAGTTCTATAGAAATCTGTTAAATCCATCTGTTTCATAACTTCTGTTAGTCTCACTGTGTCTTTGTTTAGTTTCTGTTTCCATGATCTGTCTATGGCAAAGAGTGGGGTGTTGAAATCTCCCACTATTATTGTGTGTGGTGGAATGTGTGCTTTGAACGTAAGTAAAGTTTCTTGTATGAATGTAGATGCCCTTGCATTTGGAGCATAGAGGTTGAGAATTGAAAGTTCCTCTTGGTAGATCATACCTTTGATGAGTATGAAGTGTCCGTCCTTATGTTTTTTCATCACTTTAGGGGGAAAGTCAATTTTATTCGATATTAGAATGGCTACTCCAGCTTTTTTCTTGGGACCATTGGCTTCGAAAATTGTTTTCCATCCTTTTATTCTGAGGTAGTATCTGTCTTTGTCACTCAGGTGAGTTTCCTGTATGCAACAAAATGTTGGGTCCTGTTTACGTACCCAGTCTGATAGTCTATATCATTTTATTGGGGAATTGAGTCCATTGCTATTAATAGATATTAAGGAAAGGTAATTGTTGCTTCCTGTTTTTTTTTATTGTTAGAGTTGGAATTCTGTTCCTGTAGCCATCTTCTTTTAGTTTTGTTAGAAGATTACTTTTTTGCTTTTTATAGGATGTAGTTTCTCTCCTTGTGTTGAAGTTTTCCATGTATTACCATTTGAAGAGCTGGATTTGTGGTAATATATTGTGTATATTTGGTCATGTCATGGAATACTTTGTTTTCTCTTTCTATAGTAATTGAGAGTTTTGCTGGGTATAGTAGCCTGGGCTGGCATTTATGTTCTTAAAGGGTCTTTATGACATCAACCCAGCATCTTCTGCCTTTCATACTCTCTGGCGAGAAGTCTGGTGTAATTATGATAGTTCTGCCTTTATATGTTACTTGACCTTTTTCCCTCACTGCTTTTAATATTCTTTTTTGTTTAATGCATTTGGTGTTTTGATTATTATGTAACAGGAGGAATTTCTTTTCTGGTCCAGTCTATTTGGAGTGTTCTGTAAGCTTCTTGCATGTTCATGGGCATCTCTTTCTTTAGGTTAGGGAAGTTTTCTTCTATAATTTTGTTGTAGATATTTACTGGCCCTTTAATTTGGGAGTCTTCACTCTCTTCTATACGTATTATTTTTAGGTTTGGTCTTCTCATTACATCCTGGATTTCCTGGATGTTTTAGGTTAGGAGCTTTTTGCTTTTTCTGTTTTCTTTGACTGTTATGGCAACATTTTTCTATGGTATCTTCTGCACCTGAGATTCTCTCTTCTATCTCCTGTATCTGTTGGTGATGCTTGCATCTATGGTTCCTGACTTCTTTTCTAGGATTTCTATCTCCAGAGTTGTCTCTCTTTGTGATTTCTTAACTGTTTCTACTTCCATTTTTAGGTCCTGGATGGTTTTATTCAATTCTTTTGCCTCTTTGGTTGTACTTTCCTATAATTCTTTAAGGGATTTTTGTGTTTCCTCTTTAAGGGCTTGAACCTGTTTACCTGTGTTCTCTTGTATTTCTTTAAGGGAATTATTCATGCCCTGCTTAAATTCCTCTATCATCATTGTGGGATATGATTTTAGATCCAAATCTTGCTTTTCTGGTATTTTGGGATATCCAGGACTTGCTGTGGTGGGAGTACTAGGTTCTGATGAAGCCAAGTAGTCTTGGTTTCTGTTGGTAAGATTCTTGTGTTTGCCCTTCACCATCTGTTGATCTCTGGTATTAGATGTTTTTTTTTTCTGTCTTTGGCTGGAGCTTGTTCTTCCTGTGGGTCTGTAAGCCTGTGTCAGCACTTCTAGGAGATCAGCTCTCCTCTGGTAAGACCTGAGTCCTTGGGTTGGAGCACTCCCTGGAGGCAAGCTCTCTGCTTTTGGGGAAGGGGCAGAGAAGGCTGTAGATTCGCAGTCCTTCCTAGGTGTAGTTGAAGGTAGAAAGGATCCTGTGCCGGTTATCCTGCCACTTCTGAGGCCTGTACCTCCCGGCTTGAAAAGGCAAAGTTTTAAAACTAGAGTCAATAAAGGGATATAAACTTACTGAGGAGAAAAAGTTAAGATGGAATTGAAACACCCAGTATTACAGTTTCAGAATACTCAGGGGACTCCTTAAAAGTAGACTGAATCAAAGAGAAGACAGTATCAAGACCTGAAGATAAAGTAAAGGATTAGACCACAGATGCAAAGAATATGAAAAATTTAAAGGCACAAAAACAACATGTAGGAATGTGGGGACAGCATGAAAAGAAGAATTATTGACTTAAATGTTTGAGAAGAATCCCAGGTCAAACACATAGGTGAGATCTTCAATAAAATAATAGAAGAAAACTTCTGCCAACTAAAGTTAGACACACCCCTACAGATAAAAGAAGCACACAGAACACTAAATAGACAAAATCAGAAAGTAACTCCCCAAAGCATGTAATACTGAAAATACAGTGCAAAGAGAGAGGATTGAAAGCTGCAAGAGAAAAAAGTACACATAAAAGAAAACCCGTCCGAGTAATGCTGATTTCTCACTGGAAAGCCTCAAGAATGAGGAACAAAGTACTCCAAGCTATACAGACCACATCTGCCAACCTAGACTACTGTACTAGCAAGTCTGCCGTAGCTGATGGAGAAAACCCTTCTATGATGCAAATAGGCTAAAAACAGGCCTTTCCTCCAAGCCAGCCCGACAGACAGACTGTACTGGAAGGAACATTTAGGCTGAAGAGAGGAAATAAGCATAACTAAGAACTCGAAGAAAACAAACTGGCTATAATTACTGGACTACAAACAGCAGAACCAACAACCAAGTGGCTACAGTCAACAGGCACTGCTCAATAATGATAATACCTATCAGTGGTTTCAACTCCCCCATCAAAAGGCACCAGCTAGCACAATAGACTAGGAAGTAAAATCTGCCAGGCAGTGGTGGCGCACGCCTTTAGTCCCAGCACTTGGGAGGCAGAGGCAGGCGGATTTCTGAGTTCGAGGCCAGCCTGGTCTACAGAGTGAGTTCCAGGACAGCCAGAGCTACACAGAGAAACCCTGACTCAAAAAAACAAAAAACAAAAAAAAAAAGAAAGAAAGAAAGAAAGAAAGA
>JADRCD010213812.1:28620-49521 GCA_019843815.1 Montemys delectorum
AAGAAAGAAAGAAAGAAAGAAAGAAAGAAAGAAAGAAAGAAAGAAAGAAAATCCATCTTTCTGTTGATGACAAGAAACTCACTGTGGAATGGAACCACAAAATACTCCAATCAGATGAAAGCAGACAGACATTGCTATCCTAATATCTGACAAAATAAACTCCAAACAAAAAACAACCAAAAGAGATAAACGACACTTCATTGTAACCAAAGGGTACAACTGGCATTAAAGTCACAGACTGACACCACCCCAATGATAGGAGATGACATCAGTATACCATTTCCTCCAATACAGATCATCTGGAGAAAAACACCAAACAAAACAGAAACATCAGAACTAGCTTACATTAAACATCAAAAGTATTTAACAGATATCTACAGAATAACTCCACCAAACATCACTTCTGTTCAGGAGACCATGGAACCTTCTCTAAAATGGGCCACATCCTGAGACACAAAACAAATGTTAACAGAAAATAGAAATAACTTCATGTATCCTATTTGACCATAATGCAGTAAAACTTAAGATCAATATCAAACAAATATCTAGTATTTATACAAACTTGTAGAGATTGAGCAACTCATTATTGAATGGGTGAGAAAGAAATCAAAGTTTTTTTTTTCAAATCCTGGAAATAAAAGAAATTTAAATACAACACAACAAAAACTTCATGTTTGTATTAAGAGAAGTCCTACGTGGGAAATTTATAACTCTTAAGTGCCTTCATTAAAGAATAGGAATGAGCACAAATAAATCTGTTTTTACTATAACTCAAGAACTTAGAAAAACAAGAACAAACCAAATCCAAACCCAGTAAGCAGCAGAAGATACTAAAAATAAGAGGAGAAATTGATGAAACAGGAACAAAGAAAACAATTCAAATCACCCACAAATGTAAGAGCTGGTTCTTTGAGAAAACAAACAAGAATGACAATCCTTGGCTCAGTTAACCAAAAGAGAAACTACCCAAATTAATAGAAGCATAGATAAATAAACACTACAACAGACACCAAAGAAACTCAGGAAATTATAAGGGAATCCTCTAAAACCTGTACTCAATTTAAGTTGGCAAATGCAAAAGAAATGGAGAGATTTCTAGATTCATCCTAACCACCAAAGTTAAACCAAAATGAAATCAACAACCTAAAGAGACCTAAAAAGACAAATGCGGAGACTGAAACAGTAATAAGAAGCCACATGACTAATGTGTACACAGGCCTGTACACATTCACAGTAGAATTCACCAGACTTTCAGACAAAAGCTACAACCGGTGCCTCTTAAATTGTTAAAGAAATTTAAACAGGAGCTCTTCTAAACTCCATATATGAAGCCAGCATTAATCTACTGCAAAAACCTAGTGAAGACATAACCAAAGCCACTACCCCTGATGAACATTATATATGTGTGTATGTGTGCATACACACACACACATACACACACACACACACACACACACACACACACACACACATACATGCGTACATACAGGCTAGTTTTGTTTTTTGTTTTTTTTTTTTTTTTATGTCAGTTGATGCAGGCCAGAGTCATTTGGAAGGAGAGAAGCTCAGTTGAGAAGGTACCCCCACCTGATTGCCCTGTGGACCAAGCTTGTTTTTGCTTGATGATCGATTTGGAGGGCCCAGCTTTCTGTGGCAAGGCCATCCCTTGTTCCATGGTCATAGTGGTATAAGAAATGAGGCTGAGCAAGTCAGTAAGCAGCACTCCTCCAGGGCCTCTGTATCAGATTCTGTCTTCATGTTTCTTCCCTGACTCCTTTAGATGATAGACTGATTTGGAAATGTAGCAAAATAAACCCTTTCCTCCTCAAGTTGATTTATGTCATGGTGTTTTATTACAGCAAAAATAGTAGTTGTTAAGACAATATAGATGCAAATACCCACAATTAAATATTTTTAAACCATATACAAGTACATATAAAAAAATTATCTACCATGATCAAGTGGGCTTTATCACAAAGATTCAGGAATGGTTCAAAGTAAGTAGGTCGATAAATGTAAAAAAAAAAAACCATACAAATAGACTTAATGGATACAGACAAAGCATTTGACAAAATCCAATAACACCTCATGATAAAAAGAGTAAGACTAGAGGGAACACACTCCAACATACTAAAGCCTGTGACAGACTCATGGCCAACATTATCCTAAGTGGGAAAAACATAAAGCGATCCTACTGAAGTCAGAGAGAAGACAGGTCTGTCCCATATCCCATTTTGTTCAACATAGTGCTGCTTAGACCACAAGTTCCAGTGATAACACAAGGAAATGAAATACAAATAGAAGTCAAACTACCCCTGTTTGCAGATGATGTGATGTTATCCCTAAGAGATCCCCACAGTTCCACCAGAAAACATCGAGAAAAACATCAACAATTTCAGCAAAATTTCAAAATACTCCTATTTACAATAGCCTCAAAGAAAATAAATTATGTAGGAATGAACACAACCAAGGAGATGAAAGACCTCTACAATGAAAATTTTAAATCTCTAAAGAAAGATTGAAGAAGACACTAGAAGATGGAAAGACTTGATATCATGGGTTGGTAGAATTAATATTTTGAAAATGACCATTTTACCAAAAGTTATTTATAGCTTCAATGTAAGCACAATCAAAATCTCTCTCATTCTCACAAAAATAGTAAATTTGAAAAGTGGAAAAAAAATCTAAAATTTACTTGGAACCACAAAGGACCAGGATAGCCAAACCAGTCTTGAAAAAAAAGATTCAGGAGGGATTACCATTCCATATTTCAAGATAAATTACAACATAGTAATAAAAATATAGTCCCTGTACAACAGACATTTAGACAATGAATCAAAACAAAACACACAAGCTTGAGTATGTAACTGCAGACATCTGATATTCTACAGAGATCCCAAAAGCAGACACTGGAGAAAGGCAGCACTTGGAAGAAAAGGTTCTGGGGAATCTAAATGTCCACGTGTAGAAGAATGAAGTTAGCCATCATTGATGGGCTGCACAAAGCTATCTCAAACAGGCTCAAAGGCCTCAATGTAGAACCTGAAACCCTGGGACTGCTAGAAGAAAGCAGGTAGCACCCTATCAGAAGCAGGAACGGGCTTTCTGAATAGGACTCTTTGTCCATAAGTTACTGCCAACAATAAGTGGGGCCTCACTAAACTAAAGTGCTTCTACACAGCTAAGAAAACAACCATTTGAGAATGGAAGAGAATCTTACCTGGCTATTCATCTGAGAGAGGGTTAATATTCAGAATACAGTAAGAACTCGAAGGTCAGAAGCAAAAACAAACCACCCATTCAAGCAGTGGACACAAATGGCTAGGAAATACCTCAAATAGTGTTCATCCTTAGCAGTTAGGGAAAGGTGACTCTAAATCACTGAGATCTCATCTTATCCCAGTCAGAATGTCCAAGATCAACAGACTAGCTGAAAATAAATGTTGGAGGGATGAGTCAGGGAAATAGACCCTCATCCACTTCTGATGGAAATGCAAATTGGTGCAGCCACTCTGGAAATCAATATGGAGAATCAACAAAAACTAAAAATAAATGTACCATATAACACAGCATCAACAATCCTTGGACTTCAACACTCAGAGGACCTGGCATCCTGCTCCAGAGATAATTGCTCAGTCATATTCACTGTTATTCTATTCACAATAGCTAGAGAATGGAGACAACCCAATTGTCCTTCAGCTAGCATATGGATAATGAAAATGTGGTGCATATACACAATGGAATACTATTCAGTTGTAAATAAAAATGAAATCATGAAAATTGCAGATAAATGGATGGAACTAGGAAAGGTCATACTGAGTGATGTAACCCAGACTCAGAAAGACAAACGACACATGTTCTTTTATCTATGGTTCCTAGCCTCAAAGCTTCAGCTGTGATGTGAGTATATGAGCAGTTAGCAGGAACCAGGAAAGTAGAGAAGAACCACAGTGAGTAACCACCCAGACAGGGGACTAGTGGAATGCAAGGAACATAAATATTCAATCACAGAATAACTAAAAGTGTTTTCTCCCTAGAGGATAAATTTATGTCATTCGAAACCTGGCACATCATAGTCTTTGGTGAATAACCAGACTCAGAAAGAAGAATGTTTCATGTTTTCTCTCATATGTGGAAAACAAACCATGAAGTGGGAGGGGACTATTTGTAAAGAGGGAAGGGCCTGTAAGAGGGAGGAAGGGCAGGAGAATGTAACAGAGATTGGATATTTCCAGTATGTATTATACATATAAAAGAATCATAGCTAAGGATGTAACCCAGTATTAGAATGTTGCCTGTGAAGCACAGGATCCTGGCCTTGAATTCCTAGAACTGCAAGAACAGTCCATTAAGAACAAGATTTTGGCTGAATATGGTAGCACACACCTTTGACTCCCAACAGAGGCAGGTGGATATCTGTGTTCAGGCCCAGCCTGGTCTACAGAGTGAGTTATAGGCCAGCCAGGGCCACATGGTGAGGTGTCATTAAAATAATAATAGTACTGCAGAAAAGTACTTTCTTTTTAATATGATGATATTAAAGTGATTATACTGTTGAAAGGTTTCAAGGAAATATAAATTTATATTTTTAAAATATTCAGAAGCTTGAAAATATTTAATATGCTCACTATATTAAGCATTAGAATATAAAGCTCTTTCTGTGACATACCTACCTTCATTTTTTTTCTTAATTCCATTTTCCATTTAATAACCTCCCACCTGACAGACAGGCAATTGAAAGAAGAACTGAGGAGGAGGAGGAGAAGGAGGAGGAGGAGGAGGAGGAGGAGGAAGAGGAGGAGGACGAAGAGGTCTGCACTGACTCTTCAGTGGCCACCATCAGGAATGCAGAAGGTAATGGAGCTCAGGTCCCATAGAGAATGGTGGAAAACAGGTCATTTCAGGAGTTTCTGTAAATTAGTGATAAAAAAAACCTTAGTATTTCTTGTGAGTGAGAAGGTTAGTGGCTGATAAATTATCTGGTTAAAACAAAGGTGGCCACTGGTGATTGTATGAATAAATACATTTTGAGGAGCCTGTAAAATGTCCATTCTAATTCAGTAGGTCTGGAATGGACCTTGAGTCCACGTTTCTCAAAAGCTCTCATGTGACACATATATGGCAAGCTGAGCAGGCTCGATCTGAGAATCTCTGGGAAAGTGGCTTGGGCCTTGTCCAATTTAGCAGGGAAGCAGTGTATGCATATACATAGTAAATATGTAACAAAAGCAACCGTGTAAGAGACTAAAAGTGGTTCCAGAAAAGAGTGCGGCAAAGTGATAGCAATCACTGGCAGCCACCATGGCCAGCTAGACAGACCTAGAAATGCAAGAAGCATTTCCACATGCAGAGTCAATGGTATAAATAATGAGGGGGAGGAAGAGCACATCCTCTCACCACTTCCCATGAAAGCTGTTCTAGCTTGACCAACTCCTTCTGTCTCTTAGTCCACTTGCTCTACATTGCAATAGTAAGGTGTGTGGGACAGGGTAACTTCTAAGGAAGGAAAGGGAGTCTATGCAGATCACAGGTCGGTGAAGAGGATAGTAGAAGAGATGGAAGCTGCAGGAGCAGCAGTGTGCCTGCAAAGGGGCCTCTGTGTGTGGACTTTCCCTCACCAATCCGAGCTCTGGCATGTAGGGGAGCTGTACCTGCCATGCTGGGAAGACATCACTGTACGAAAACAAGCTCCAAAGCATGAGAAAGGCAGAGGCAGAGGCAGATCTCTGGGAGCTCAAGGCTAGCCTGATCTACCTAATGAGTTCCAGGATTGTCAGGGCTGTACAGTGAGACCAGCTCTCAAAAAAAAATTATTTTTAGACAAGAATAATATGGGTGTCCTCTACTTACTTGAGGGCAGATATTGAGAGTCTTGAGAGTCCAGAGAGCCAAGTATCCCCTCATAATTGACTCTCATATTGGTTAAAATCTGATTATATTATTTTCTCTAACATTTTTAACATTTTAATTTATTATTTATTATATTAATTATTATGTATCTTATTTGTTATCATTAGAGTATTAGTACTCATGTTGTGATCTCATTTTAGGAGAAATGAAAGAAGACCAAAGGAGAGAGGTAAAGTGCTCTGTGAGAAAAGTATACAACTGGCTTAACTATACAAATGCTGTCTGTTGGCCTACATTAACCACACTATAGCTATTTAGCTTTTTATTTTTAGTAAAACTCCCTCTAAAGCCATCAGCAGTTGAAAATTAATAGGCTGGAAGCCAAGTAATACAGCAGCAATCTCTATCTGTTTGTATCTCTGTGTGTCCATCTGTGCATATCACTCTCTCAGTAGTGAATGCTTGAGATTATTCAGAAGACATAAAAAGACAGCATAGGAAACTTATCTAATGCCATTCATTTTATGTAATTTTATAAGAAATATATGTAGAATACCATTTCTGACATGTGATCCTAAGCCCCTCTCTTTATTCTGTCTGTGACATCCTATCAAAGTTCATCAATTAAAGAAAAAGCCATATAAGAAAAAAAACCTCATAGTATATAAGTAATGGTATATGAATATAAATGGCCATGTGAACTGACTTATATAGGGAATCATTCCTTTAATCTTCTTTCATTTTCTTTCTATTTTTTTAAGTTCACTCTGTAGCCCAGGTTCATTAGAGCTCTCTGTAAAGCCAGCCCAGACTAGCCTCAAACTCAGACCCATCCTCCTCCCTCATCCTCCCACACGCTGTGATTACAAGGTCTAACCTCTACATGCCTCAGCCAAGTTCTTTATAGTCATATCTATACTGACATCATTTTTAAATCTAGATTTACATCAAAAGAAAAGAGCCTATATTCCAACGGATATGCATGAATAATCTGCAGCATTCAATTTGCTAAAAATTAAGGAAACTGATAATATATATGTTATTTATTTAAAATATTGCTTTATAATGTCTTTTAGAAATGAAGCTTTACATTTGTTTCTTTTGTGTGTGTAGGGGTGTGGATGGTGTGCCACAGTGCATATGTGGGGGTCAGAAGACAATTTGTGAGACTATTCTCTTATTACATCATGCAGATTCCAGGGGTCAAACTCAGATCCCCAGACTTAGCAGCACGTGCCTTTACTCATTGAGCCATCTCAATGAACCATCTATTGATGGTCATTTGTTGATGATCTGCTGTTCTATCCATTTCCCTACTAGTTACATAATTTTATTCTTTTTGTGGCTTACTAAAATTCCATTGTGTATATATACCACATTTTTATTGTTTTGGGGGGAGGGCCGAGGAATGGACACCTGGACTGATTGTCTGACTCGACTAGTATAGTAATGCTTCAATAATGAATATTTAGCTTTAACATAACAGAGTATTTTCTCTCACTGTAATGAAACACCTAAGGCTATGTACATTTTTGGCTCTAGTATGGAGGATGAAAACGCAGGATGGGCGGTCCCATCAGTTCAGCAGCTAGCTGGGCTTCATGGATCATGGCGTCTCAGAGGCAGGAGTGCGTGTGTGGAAGTCGCAGACATCAGAGATCAGAGTTAGGCCTGCTGCTTTACAGCAGTGCAGTCTAGTCCATGATGAGGTCCTGTGGAGAACAGTTCCTCCAGTGGCTTATTGCTATCACTAGCCTTACCTCTTAAAGTTTCTACAACCTGCTTTTAGGGCACAAACCACCTCAACCATAGGAATAATGACTTTTCTATATTTTTAATCACCTCTATTCCAACTTCAATTGGAAATATTAAACAAAAAATAAAGTTGCAGGAATTATAACGTTTTCCAGGTACTTACCATGGGTGATACCAGCCTTAAGATGTAAGCTCTCACAAGCACTTTGTGGGTGATGGTGCTTCCACCCCCTATAAATGAGATGAAACGATTCCCATAGTTGCTTAGCTTGGAAGAAACAAAGAAAGAAATTAAAGACAATCTTTAATTTAATGAATGTGAAGGAACAGCGTACCAAAACTAATGGGATACAATGAAAGCAGTGATAAGAAGAAAACTCAAGTATTAAGTTCCTTCATAAAGATATTGGAGAGATCCCACACTAGCAGCTTAACAGCACATCTGAAAGCTCTAGAACAAAAAGAAGCAAATAAACCCAAGAGGAGTAGATGGCAGGAAATAATCAAACTTAGGCTGAAATCAACTAAGTAGAAAAAAGAGAACTATACAAAGAATTCACAGAACTAGGAGCTGGTTCTTTGAGAAAATCAACAAGATAGATGAACCCTTAGCCAAGCTAACAAGAGGGAACAAAGACAGTATCCAAATTAACAAAATCAGAAATGAAAAGGGAGACATAACAACAGAAACTGAGGAAATTCAAAACATCATCAGATCCTTCTACAAAATCATGGATAAATCTGGAAAATCTAGATGAAATGGATGATTTTCTAGAAAGATACCAGGTACCAAAGTTAAATCAAGATCAAGTAAACTATCTAAATAGTCCCATAAGCCCTAAGGAAATAGAAGCAATCATTAAAAGTCTCCTAACCAAACAAACAAACAAACAAACAAAAAAGCCCAGGGCCAGATGGTTTTAGTGCAGAATTCTATCAGACTTTTAAAGAAAACTAATACTTTTCAAACTGTCCCACAAAACAGAAATAGAAGGAATACTACCTAATTCATTCTGTGAAGCCACAGTTACACTGATACCTAAACCACACAAAAACCCAACAAAGAAAGAAAACTTCAGACCAATTTCGCTTATGGATATCAATGCAAAAATACTCAATAAAATTCTTGAAAACCAAATCCAAGAACACCAAGAAACCAAAACCATCATTCACCATGATCAAGTTTACTTCATCTCAGGGATTCAAGGATGGTCCAGGTCAATATATGGAAATCCACCCATTAATATAATCCACTATATAAACAAACTCAAAAAAACACATGATCATCTCATGATCATGTGAAGGCTGAAAAAGCCTTCAACAAAATACAACACCCCTTCATGTTAAAAGTATTGGAGTGATCAGGAACTCACGGCCCATACCTAAACATAATAAAAGCAATATATATATAGCAAACCAACAGCCAACATCAAACTAAAATGGAGAGAAAGTTAAATCAATCCCACTAAAATCAGGGACAAGACAGGGCTGCCCACTTTCTTCCTATCTAGTCAATATAGTACTCGAAGTTCTAGCTAGAGCAATTAGACAATAGGAAGTCAAAGGGATACAAATCGGAAAAGAAGTCACTATTTGCAGATGATATGATGGTATTCATAAGTGACCCCAAAAATTCTACCAAAGAACATCTACACCTGATAAACAACATCAGCAAAATGGCTCGATATAAAATTAACTCAAACAAACCAGTAGCCTTCCTTTACCAAAAAATAAACAGGCAGAGAGAGAAAATAGGGAAATAACACCCTTCACAATAATCACGAATAATATAAAATCTTGGTGTGACTCTAATCAAGCAAGTGAAAGATCTGTGGGACAAGAACTTCAAGTCTCTGAAGAAAGAAATCTAAGAAGGATTCAGAAGATCGAAAGATCTCCCATGCTCATGAATCAGCAGGATTAACATAGTGAAAATGGCCATCTTACCAAAAGTAACACATTCAATGCAATCCCCATCAAATTCCAACTCAGTTCTTCACAAAGATAGACAAAGCAATTCTCAGCTTCATCTAGAATAACAAAAAACTCAGGATAGCAAAAACAATTCTCAACAATAAAAGAACTTCTGGGGGGGGGATCACCATCCTTGTCCTCAAACTATACTACAGAGCAATAGTGATAAAAACTGCATGGTAATGGTACAGAGACAGACAAGTTGATCAATGAAATAGAACCATTGGACTGATCCTGAGTACTCCAATGAAAGAGTTAGGAGAAGGACTGAAGGAGCTGAAGAGAATTGCAACCCCATAGGAAAAACAACAATATCAACTAAGATCTCACAAAGCTCCCAGGGACTAAACCACCAACCAAAGGGTGTCCATGAGTGGCTTTATGGTTCCCAATACACATGTAGCAGAGGACTGCCTTAGCATCAGTGGGAAGGGAAGCACTTGATTCTGTGGAAGCTTGATGACCAAGCAAAGGAGGATGCTAGAGGGGTGAGATGGAGTAGATGGGTAGGTGGGGGAACACCCTCTTAGAGGCAAATGGAAGGGGGAATAGAGTGGGAGGTTTACAGAGGAGAGACCAGGAAGGGGGAAAAATATTTGAAATGTAAATAAATAAAATTTTTTTTAAAAAGGCAGATAGACATGATGAGCTTGGTTTTCATGCATGCACATCCTGCAGTGGGATTTCTGAGTGCAAGGCCAGCCTGGTCTACAGAGTGAGTTCCAGGACAGCCAGGGCTACACAGAGAAACCCTGTCTCAAAAAAAAAAATAATTTAAAAGGAATGATTAAGCTATAACATGTAATGGACTAAAACTCAGACATTAAAATCAGAGACTGTTTATCCAAATACCAGTTGAAGATATGGTTTAATGGTAGAGTGTTTCCCAAGCATGCACAAGGCCCTGGGTTCAATCCCCAACATGACATAGATGTGTGTTTATGTTTTTTAAAATAACTTCATTTATTAAAATACATATGGAAAAATAATGAAAGAAAATGTTTTAACCCACATATTTATTTTCTAAATCATATCTAATGAATACTCTTTTCTTTTTATAATGTTAGATTATCACATTATAAAAATTATCACATAAATATAAAATACTTTATTGTGTTAGTCTTAATATGTCTGCCTAAGATAAAAAAGGATACTAGTTGGGGCATGCAGGAACTCTGCCAGCCCAGTGGCACAAATTCTTTCCAGTCTAAGCAGTCCTGGGGTGCAAATTCCACACAACACCCAGAGGAAGCACCACTTCTGGGTGCTCTAACATGCCCAGGATCAGAGAGGATCGGAGATGAGGAGGACACAACATCTATCCCAACACAAGGAGTAACTGGGACTAGCAGGCAAACAGGAACTCCACTAGCCAAGTGGCACAGGTTGCTTCGTGTCTGTCTGAGCAGACCTTGGGGGCAAATTTTGCAGCCACTCCCACAATACCCAAAGGAAGCTCCACTCCTGGGAGTTCTAAAAGGTTCAGGATCACAGGATCCCAGAATCACAGGATCACAGAGACAACTCGACTCTGAGAAGTTCTGACACAACCAGGATCACAGAAAGGACAGGCTCCAGTCAGATTTAGCCAGGGCAGGTAGCACTAGAGATAACCTTATGTCAGAAGGCAAGCATAAGAACATAAGCAACAGAAACCAAGGTTACTTGGCATCATCAGAACCCAGTACTCCCACCATAGCAAGTCCTGGACACTCCACCACACTGGAAAAGCAAGATTCAGATCTAAAATCACTTCTCATGATGATGATACAGGACTTTAAGAAGGACATAAATAACTCCTTCAAAGAAATGCAGGATGACACAGGTAAACAGCTAGAAACCCTAAAAGAGGAAACACAAAAATCCCTTAAAGAACTACAGGAAAACACAATCAAACAGGTGAAGGAAATGAACAAAACCATCCAGGATCTAAAGTTGGAAATAGAAACAATGAAGAATCATAAAGGGGTACATCCCTGGAGTTACAAAACCTAGGAAAGATATCAGGAGTCATAGATGCAAGCATCACCAACAGAATACAAGAGATAGAAGAGAGAATCTCAGGAGCAGAAGACACCATAGAAAACATTGACACAACAGTCAAAGAAAATGCAAAAAGCAAAAAGCTCCTAACCCAAAACATCCAGGAAATCCAGGACACAATGAGAAGACCAAACCTAAGGATAATAGGTATAGAAGAGACTGAAGATTCCCAATGTAATGGGCCAGCAAATATCTTCAACAAAATTATAGAAGAAAACTTCCCGAACCTAAAGAAAGAGATGCCCATGAACATACAAGAAGCCTACAGAACCCCACATAGACTGGACCAGAAAAGAAATTCCTCTTGACACATAATAATCAAAACACCAAATGCATTAAACAAAGAATACTAAAAGCAGTAAGGGAAAAAGGCCAAGTAACATGTAAAGGCAGGCCTATCAGAATTACACCAGACTTCTCGCCAGAGACTGTGAAAGCTAGAAGATCCTGGGCAGATGTCATACAGACCCTACAAGAACACAAATGCCAGCACAGGCTACTACACCAAGCAAAACTTTCAATTACCATAGATGGAGAAAACAAGATATTCCATGACAAAATGAAATTTACGTAGTATCTTTCCACAAATCCAGCCCTACAAAGGATAATAGATGGAAAACATCAACATAAGGAGCAAAACTACATCCTAAAAGAAGCAAGGAAGTAATCTTTCAACAAGTCCACACAAACCTAATTCCACTTCTAACAACAAAAATAACAGGAAGTAACAACCACTTTTTCTTAATATCTTAATATGAAAATTAATATTACCAACATATCCTAATTGATTGAAATTCAAAAATATGAGGAATTAGAAATGTGTTGGCTGTCATCCAATGGTCTCTCTAATTTGGTAATTGGAAAAATAGATCCAATATTATATAATCCATATACACTTTCTGCTTGTTGTACATGACAGTGTCTTGCTGTGTACCACATAATGGTCTTGAAATCTTGTTTCTCCTATCTCAGCCTCTCTATTAGTAGTAGTATTTCATGTTTTTACACTATACTATGGTTTTCAGAACAGCTTACATATTTCAAATTTCAAATACAGCCAAAAGAAAAGTAGACAATTAACTTGAGAGGTGGCTTGTAAGAGAACAACAAAGAGTGAGACTGAATGCTTTGCTTGGCATTTATAACTATTGTACCAAGTTTGAAGAAGAGGACTTTATAAGCTACTCATTCTCTGAGATGAATGCTTTTCAAAATCATCACAGCCAATAAACCAGATTCTTACCCTCACCTAATGTCTGTGCCACCCATCCTCCAAGCAGAACCATTGTTCATTGAAACAGTTGGTGAATGACTTTATGGATAGACCATCTTAATACACACACAATTTCTTAAATGAATGTAACCTATTTGCTGTGGGCGGAGAATGAAGACAATCACTCAAGTCAAATAGCTTTGACAATAGCAGGAAATCTGTATACAAAAATCGTGCCTACATTTCATTCCTTGGCCCAGCAGAACTGTCACCCTCAGCTTAGCTACGATGGAGGTAAAATCCTTTGGTGATGTGAGCGTCTTTGAAGTTCAACCTTCTTTCAGTGAACTCCAATGTCTAAAAATTGTTCTTATTTTGGGCTTATACCACAGTAAGAGCCAAGGTTTTAAGCTCTACTAAAAACACAACAAACAAAGAAACAAAAAGACCTTATCTACTTATGTTCATTTAAAAAAAATACTAGTAGTGATGTATTATTTTAAAATATACAGTTAATATGTTTGGAGTTATTTAAAATTTATATTGAGAAAAACATATTTATTTTCAGTATTGCTGTAGACAAGCATCTATATAAGACTGTTCAATTGATTGTTGTTTTATACCAAATAATTTTTGTAGTACTCATTTTTATTGTTATAGTATTTTATAAATTTTAAAGAATATGACAAAATAAAAAATGAAAGGTAAAAAATAAAATAGAAAGGATACTAGTCAATGTCTGAAAATAATGGTTCTCACTTTGTGGGCTATGACCCTTTGAGGTTTGACCCTTTCACAGGGGGTACATATTAGATATCCTACATATCAGATATTATATTATGATTCATAACAGTAGCAAAATTTTAGTTATGAAGTAGCAATGAAAATAATTTTATGGTTGGGGTCACCACAGCTTAAAGAGTCTTAGCATTTGGAAAGCTGAGAACCACTGCTGTAAAGATTTTAAGAACTAGATGGATTTTATTTCCTGAAATAAGAATTTCAGGAAAAAAATATTTTTTAAATAAACCTCTGGCATCATTGGAGGGAAAAAGAAGAAGACAGGGATGAGGGTGGGGGCAGGGTTGTGGAGGGCAGGGGATCAAGGGTAGAAGGAAGAAAATTTTTAAAAAGGGGGGGCAAAAGCAAGCTGGAGGACTTGAGTTCAGATCCTCAGAATGCACATAAAACCCAAGCAGGCATGATGGTCACAAGTAATCTCAGCACTTGGGAGGCAGTGAGAGGCAAGCTGGATAACTACATTAGCCAGAAATGACAAGCTTGAGACCAGGGAAACCCTGCCTCAATAAAAAAAGAGTGGAGAGCACCTGCTGTCAACCTCAGACCTCCACATGCACATGCACACCCACACACATCTCATACACATACACCAAAAATAAAAGAGGAAAAGAAGTGCATGTTCTAGGAGCCTCTAGCCACATTGAGGTAGAGTCACAGTGATGTCTGTTGCTGACATCTGCAGATGCTCCGCAGCCTCATCCTGTTCCTTCTTCTCTGCCTTTTGATGCCTCATGCATTAGTTCTGGATTGACTTTATAAATAGCTATCAGAATTGTAACCACTGAGTAAGGTAAACATGCAGGTCTGTTTAATAAGCATGGTGAATTTTTATTGCCTTTCACTGTTTTGAAATACTTAAATATAATAAAGACATAAATGTTAGGTTGGTGTGTTGCTCTGTTTGAACATGGTTTTAATTGTTTTTATCTTTTTACTTGCAGGACATTGGAGATGTTGGTTCTCTCAGAATGGTTCACTTTGGTTTGGTGTAAATCATCAGAAATGCCAAAAAGAAAGCTGCCCTTTTTATTTCTTTTCTATTGGCCTGACTGATACAAATCTTTACATGTGGATTTTAATAGAAGGAAAGATAGTAGTACATGAAGCATAGCATAAGTGACCCTCAATAAAAGTCTTTAAACAATTGTTTTCATAGTGCATGTGCTTTTCAAATTCTGGAACTATACATTTGGAGCATCAGAGATAGAATATTTAAACTTGTTCTCCCACATCTTTTAAAATTTTCCTCCCTTTGGGACTGGATGATTCAGTAGTTATGAGGACTTGTTCTTACAGAGGACTCAGGTTCAGTTCCCACTATCTACATGGTGACTCATGACTGTCCATAACTCCAGTTCCAAAGGAGCCAGTGCCCTCCTCTGACCTCCCCAGACACCAAGCACAGACATGTGGTGTGAGCAAAACACCTATACATATATAATAAAACAAATCCTTACAAATTTCTTCTCCTGCTTTTATTCACATTACTAATAAAGTGTTTATTAAGCAAATGTTTCTGTCCACACCTCCTAAAATAAAAAGTTCTCCATCACAGATTTTTGCAATGAGGAACTGATATCCCTTGCTACAGCCAGCATGTGATAGGAGATTTGAGCTCTTTGAGCTCAGGCTTCCTCTCTCAACATTCTTTCCACTGTGCCACATGGAAATGTGGAAATGTGGAATACATGGTGTGGGGTGCTAATGCTCTGTCTCCTATGGCTGTAACATACTGTTTTTTGTCTGACTCCAAGTCCCACCTGTCTTCTCTTAGCATCTATAAAGTTCTATTTCCCCAGATCCAGTCCCCCAGCCTAGTCCTCAGCTCTGTAGCAGAACTCACTTGGCAGCCTGAAAGGCCCTGCCCCCTGCCATTTCCTGTGGATTCCACAGATCTTCCCCTTCTAACTTCCCTCTGCCCACTTGTTACTTCTTCCCACATGCCAACCTCAGCAGGGACCCACCTGCTACTCCTGTCAGAGCAAGGAGTCTGCTGAATGCCAAGCATACTTGCAGCTTTTCTACTGTTACTGAGATAAATTTCCTCAGTCTTATCCCCAACTCTGTAGCAGAAAACCTGCTGTGGTCTCTTTTTCCTCTCTGACTCCACCCCCAAGGGATGACACAGATCTTTTTCAATCTTTCCTCTCCCAACTCATCTCAGTATCTCAGCCTGTAACACCAGCAGGCATTCATTGTGAACACACCAGCTGAGCAGGCCAGGAAAACAGGTGGCACACAGGCATCACACTCTCTGAAAACCCAGAAAGAAATCAGAAACCAAGGAACAAAACACTCACTCAGTAACAGCAAATCCAGAAATTAGCACCTAGTCATATAATCACCCAAACGCAGATTCCTAGATGCCAGCATAAAAACACATTAACAACAGGGGCAAATGTTCTCAAAAGAGCCCAGCTACCAGAGCTGGCCCTAAATATTCCAGCATAGCTGAAGCACAAGAAAATGACCTTAAACCAACTATATGGAGATGATAGAAGTCCTCAAAGAGGAAATGGATAAATCCTTTAATGAAATCAGGAACAAAACAAAAAATTGGAGGAAATAAAACCCTTAAATCCAAGAAAGTAAAAGCAACCAGTTGAAGGAATTGAATAAGACTGTTTAAGACAAACATGGACATAGGGTTAATAAAGAATGCAAACTCAGGGAATTATAGATACAAAAAAAATTAGGAATTTGAATGGGGACTACAGAGGGAAGCTTCACCAACAGAATGCAGGAGATAGAAGAGAGACTCTCAAGCATCGAAGACTCAATAGAAAAAATGATGGATACATCAGTGAAAGAAAATGTTAAATCTAAAACTAACACAAAACATCCAGGAAATCTATGACACTATGTAAATACCAAATCTAAGAAGAATAGAGGAAGAAGAATCCCAGCTAAAAGGCCCAGAAAGTATTTTCAACAAAATCATAGAAGAAAAATTTCATAACCAAAAGAAGAAACAAGGAGTCATACAGAACTTCAAATAGACTAGACAAGAAAATACTCTCTCCATATAATAAAACACTAAACATACAGAAACAGTGAAAGGCTATTAAAAGCTGCAAGGGATAAAGACCAAGTAACATATAAAAGTGGACCTATTATAATTACATGACTTCTCAGTGGAAACTCAAAGCCAGAAGAACTTGGGCAGATATGGTGCAATCTCTAAGAGACTACAAATGCCCTCCCAAACTACCATGCCCAGGAAAAATCACCATAGATGGAGAATATAAGATAGTTCATGATAAAGTCAATAACTATCTACAAATCCAGCCCTACAGAAGGTGCTAGAAGGAAAACTCCAACTTGAGGAGGTTAACTAAATCCATAAAAAAAACAGGAAATAATCTCACATCAGCAAAATCAAAAAAAGGAAAACACATACATATACCACCAGCAGCACAACCACCACCACCACCGACAACAACAACAGGAATCAACAATCGTTGGTCATTAATATCTCTCAATATAAATGGTCCCAATTCCCCAGTAAAACATAGACTAGCAGAATGGATGTGAAAACAGGATCCATTCTTCTGCTAATCCAAGAAACACACCTCAACATCAAGGAGTGACATTGCCTCGGGGTATAGGTTTGGAAAAAAGTATTCCAAGCAAATGTACCTAATAAGAAACCTGGTGTTGCCACGTTAATATCTAACAAAATAGACCAAACAAAAACTAGGCAAAAGAGATAGGGAAGAACATGACATACTCATCAAAGAAAACCTCTACCAAGATGACATTTCAATTCTTAACATCGAAGCCCCAAACACAAGGACACCCATATTTGTAAAAGTAACAACGTAAATCACATATTAACCCTCACACACTCATAGTGGGAGACTTCAATACACCACTTTCACCAATGGACAGGTCATCTAGACAAAGACCAAACTGGGATAATGTTATAAAACAAATGGACCTAACATATTTACAGAACATTTTTCTCAAACACAAAAGAATATAACTTCTCTGCACCTCCTGGAACTTTCTCCAAAATCAACTATATAGTCAAACACAAAGCAAGTCTCAACAACTGCAAGAAAATTGAAATAACTCCCTGCATCCTATCAGGCCACTATAGATTAAAGCTAGATAACAACATCAGAAACAACAGAAACCTTATAAACTCATGGAAACTAAAAGGCTCTCTACATAATATAATAATAATAATAATAATAATAATAATAATAATAATAATAATACATCAAAATACAAATAAAGAATTTAAAGACTTTCTAGAATTCAATGAAAATGAATGCAAAACATACCCAAACTTACAGGACATGATGAAAGCTGTGCTAAGAGAAAATTTCTTAGCACGAAATGCCTACATTAAAAGAGAGAGAGATCACATACTAGAAACTTGGTAGCACACCTGAAAGCTCTAGAGTAGTATTTCTCAACATGTCGGTTATAAGTCCATTGGGAGGTCAAACAAACCTTTCACAGGGGTTGCCTAAGACCATTAGAAAACACATATTTACCTTACCACTTCATAACAGTACAAATGCAAAGCATCAAACAAAGAATCGGCTCTTTGAGAAAATAAGATAAATTAAACCCTTATCCAAACTATTTAGTCAGGCAGAGAGAGAATATCCAAATTAACAACATCAGAAATGAAGTGGGAAACATAAAACAAACTAAGGAAATCTAAAGAATCCTGAGGACATACTTAAAAATCTGTACTTCACTCAATTGGAAAATCTAAGAAAGGAATAATTTTCTCAATAAGTACCACTTACAAAAGTTAAATCAAGAGCCAGGAGGCACAGACCTTAGAAGTGGCAGGGTAGCCAGCACAGGATCCTTTCTACCTACACCTACACCTAGATCTACAACCTTCCCTGTCCCTTCCCCACAAGCAAAAGCTTGCCTCCAGGGAGTGCTCCAACCCAGGGACTCAGTTCTTACCACAGGAGAACTGATCTCCCAGAAGTGCTGACACAGGCTTACAGGAAGAACAAGCTCCAGCCAGAGACAGCAAGAACATCTAACACCAGAGATCAACAGATGGCAAAAGGCAAGCATCTTACCAAGAGAAACAAAGACTACTTGGCTTGATCAGAATCAAGTACTACCACCTCAGCAAGTCCTGGATATCCCAAAACACCAGAAAAGCAAGATTTGGATCTAAAATCATATCTCACAATGGTGATAGAGGAATTTAAACAGGGCATGTATAACTCCCTTAAAGAAATACAGGAGAACACACGTAAACAGGTTCAAACCCTTAAAGGGGAAACATAAAAATCCCTTAAAGAATTACAGGAAAGCACAAGAAAACAGGTGAAGGAAATGAACAAAACCATCCAGGACCTAAAAATGGAAGAGATAGAAGAGAGAATCTCAGGGGCAGAAGATACCATAGAAAACATTGCCACAACAGTCAAAGAAAATGTAAAATGCAAAAAGCTCCTAACCCAAAGCATCCAGGAAATCCAGGACACAATGAGAAGACCAAACCTAAGGATAATAGGTATAGAAGAGAGTGAAGACTCCCAACTTAAAGGGCCAGTAAATATCTTCAGCAAAATTATAGAAGAAAACTTCCCTAACCTAAAGAAAGAGATGCCCATGAACATACAAGAAGCCTACAGAACTCCAAATAGACTGGACCAGAAAAGAAATTCCTCCCGTCACATAATAATCAAAACACCAAATGCATTAAACAAAAAAGAATATTAAAAGCAGTGAGGGGAAACGATCAAGTAATATATAAAGGCAAACCTATCAGAATTACACCAGACTTCTCGACAGAGAGTATGAAAGCCAGAAGATCCTGGGTTGATATCATACAGACCTTAAGAGAACACAAAGGCCAGCCCAGGCTACTATACTCAGCAAAACTCTCAATTACAATAGAAACCAAAGTATTCCATGACAAAACCAAATTTACACAATCTCTTTCCACAAATCCAGCCCTTCAAAGGGTAATATAGGAAAAACTTCAACAAAGGAGGGAAACTACATCCTAGAAAAAGCAAAACAGTAATTTTCCAACAAAATTAAAAGAAGACAGCCACATGAACAGATTTCCAACTCTAACAACAAAAATAACAGGAAGCAACAATTACCTTTCCTTAATATGTATTAATATCAACGGACTCAATTCCCCAATAAAAAGACATAAACTATCAGACTGAGTACGTAAACAGGACCCAACACTTTGTTGCATGCAGGAAACACACCTGAGTGACAAAGACAGACACTATCTCAGAATAAAAGGATGGAAAACAATTCTCCAAGCCAATGGTCCCAAGAAAAAAGCTGGAGTAGCCATTCTAATATCGAATAAAATTGACTTTCCCCCTAAAGTGATGAAAAAACATAAGGACAGACACTTCATATTCATCAAAGATATAATCAACCACGACGAACTTTCAATTCTGAACCTCTATGCTCAAATGCAAGGGCATGTACATTCATACAAGAAACTTTACTAAAGTTCAAAACACACATGGCACTGCACACAATAATAGTGGGAGATTTCAACACCACACTCTCTGCAATGGACAGATCATGGAAACAGAAACTAAACAAAGACAAGGTGAGACTAACAGAAGTTATGAAACAGATGGACTTAACAGATATCTATAGAACTTTTAATCCTAAAACAAAAGGAGCTTCTAAACCTGGTAAACAACTTCAGCAAAGTAGCTGTATATAAAATTAACTGAAGCAAATCAGAGGCCTTCCTCTACTCAAAGGATAAACAGGCAGAGAAAGAAATTAGGGAAACAACACCCTTCACAATAGTTACAAATAATATAAAATACCTTGGTGTGATTCTAACTAAGCAAGTAAAAGATCTGTTTAACAAAAATTTCAAGTCTCTAAAGAAGGCAATTGAAGAAGATCTCAGAAGATGGAAAGATGTCTCATGCTCATGGATTGGCAGGATTAATATAGTAAAAATGGCCATCTTGCTGAAAGCAATCTATAGATTCAATGCAATCCCCATCAAAATTCCAACTCAATTCTTCACAGACTTGGAAAGAGCAATTTGCAAATTCATCTGGAATAACAAATGACCCAGGATAGCCAAAACTATTCTCAACAATAAAGGAACCTCTGGTGGAATCACAATCCCGGACCTTAAGCTGTACTACAGAGCAATTGTGATAAAAACTGCATGATATTGGTACAGTGACAGGCAGGTTGATCAATGGAACAGAATTGAAGACCCAGAAATGAACCCATAGGTGCATGGGTTCATTTCTGGGTCTTCAATTCTGTTCCAT